>JAQFVV010001314.1:55000-82443 GCA_028023455.1 Epiperipatus broadwayi | reverse complement strand
ACATTTCTATCTATCTATCTATCTATCTATCTATCTATCTATCTATCTATCTATCTATCTATCTATCTATCTATCTATCTATCTATCTATCTATCTATCTATCTATCTATCTATCTATCTATCTATCTATCTATCTATCTATCTATCTATCTATCTATCTATCTATCTATCTATCTATCTATCTATCTACCTACCTACCTACCTACCTACCTACCTATCTATCTATCTATCTATCTATCTATCTATCTATCTATCTATCTGTCTATCTGTCTATCTGTCTATCTGTCTATCTGTCTATCTGTCTATCTATCTATCTATCTATCTATCTATCTATCTATCTATCTATCTATCTATCTATCTATCTATCTATCTATCTATCTATCTATCTATCTATCTATCTATCTATCTATATATCTATCTATCTATCTATAACATGTTCATTAATTAAAAACTATTGTGATACCAATAAAGATAATAAATAATTAACTATTATATATAATCAATCAATCTGCAGAAGTAATTTTAGTTAAAAAAATTAAGGAGACAATTTTAATAAATAGAAATAAAATGAATATAATTAATAGACAAGCTGCTAACATTAAAATTCAGGATTCATGGGATTAGAGTTGATGACATTTGTTCCATTATGTTTTTTTTAAATTTAATGGTATACTAAATGTACTTCTGTATATATATATATATATATATATATATATATATATATATATATATATATATATATATATATATATATATATATATATATATATATATATATATATATATATATATATATATATATCCAAAAGTTATTATGTAATATACAATATTAATACTCAATCACTGATTTATTAAATAAATGAAATATTCTTAATACAAATCACAAAATAAAATATATATAGATAAAAGAATGGATGATCTTATATTTTTAATCTATATTCATTTATATAGGCAAATGTCAAGTGCTTTGACAAGAAAAGACATGAAGATCTTAAATTCATTATATTGCATTTTTAAAGCTATAATAAGCAAGTTTCATAATAAAAAAAATATAAACGTACATGGGACATTGCATTTTATGCACCACCTACATTAAATAACTTAATAAATAATTGTAAAGATAAAACCTTATTTGCAAATAAAAATTGTATCATTTATAAATGGCTGTGTAGGTGTGGTAGTGGATATATAGGTGAGTCAAAATGTACATTGGAGAAAAGAACAGATGAGCACTTGTTATTATTAAAAAGAGTTCAAAATACAAAACAAAATTATATAGATAATGATAATTTATCACCTTCTGTTTTTTATGATCATAATAAATTATGTGTATATGGTTTTGATTTCCATTATAATAATGTAAAAATATTGCAAACTGAAAGAAATAATAATAAAAGGAAAAGCAAGGAAGCTATGTTATTATATAAATACAAGCAAGACTTAATCAATAGGCAGGCAGAAAATGTTAAAATTATGGAATTATGGGAAAGTTGATCTTTCAAATTATTAGTTGACAAAGATTACAAGGATAATTGAAAGCACTCCTAAGTGACATTTATATTTTTGTTGTTTTTAAGAAATTTTACATACTGTATTTTTTAATATTTATTTATAAATTTACATATATATACACACACAAAGTAAATTATGTTGTTTTGTTATTTTTTTTCTTTGTCATAAGTTTATAATAAATAAAAATAAAAACAAAAACTTCAAATTCTTCTTTGTATAGTTTTGTTATAACACACTAAAATACACATTTATTAACTACTTATATATATATATATATATATATATATATATATATATATATATATATATATATATATATATATATATATATATATATATATATATATATATATATATATATATATAATACTGAAAATTTGAAATTATTACTGTAAAAATATATAGATTGCAATACATTTAATAAATTTTAAATATATAATATTTTTTTAAATTTATGTCACTTGTCGAGTTGTATTACATGGATAAGATAAATTGTGCATATATCTTACTTTCAAAAATTATTCCAGTTTTGTATAGTCCATAATTACTTATATATATATATATATATGTAGAATTTGCAACTATCACGACAATTTTTATTTAATATCAAAATATTATATATATATATATACAGAGAACGATAAATAAATAAAATGACTGCCAAAATGATATAGCTATATTAATAAATGGAAAAATAATTACAATGATCAACAAATTGAAAAATAAGTAAAAGGTTATACAAATAGAAAAATTGTTATATAATATATAGTTAAGTACTTATTTGATAGATAGATAGATAGATAGATAGATAGGTGGATGGATTGATAAATAGATAGACAAATATATTAATTGATATACAATTGGTAGATATATAAATTGTTAGAAAAACAGACAGGTAGATATGATAAATGGCTGGATTGATAGATATATAGAGAGATAGGTAGATAGATAGATAGACAAACAGACAGACAGATAAACAGATAGATAGATAACTATATATATATAGAGAGAGATAGATAGATAGATAGATAGATAGATAGATAGATAGATAGATAGATAGATAGATAGATAGATAGATAGATAGATAGATAGATAGATAGATAGATAGATAGATAGATAGATAGATAGATAGATGAAAAATAAAAGAGAGATAAGTAAAAACTTTAAACATTGCAAAGAAACTATCTCTATGGCAAAATTCTACGTACAAATAGTAAAATATGAATTTATTATTCAGCTGTTAAAATATTAGATGATAAAGATTTATATTTTATCTATTTTGATTTGCTTTAAAAAAAAAAAACAGTCATTTACTGTTCAGTACTTGTAGGCTAGAGCTTTGTTAGTTTAGACCCATTGATCTGAAAGTAATAAAAATAGATATGTTGAGTTAACCAATCTATTTGTTAAAGGAATGTACGAGTATATATGTTTAAATGATTATTGTGGGTTCGGCCGGGACGCGAACCCACAACCGTCTGCCACCAACTATTTGCTTACAAGGCGGCTGCGATGACCTCTTGGCTAACAACGAGTATATTTTTGATACAAATTTATTATGAGTTTTTCAGTTGGAAATAATTAAGATAAATTAATTTTAATGTAAATATTATAAGATATAATCTTATAAAATTCTTTGATAGTTAGAAAAAAAAAAGTTAAACAAATGTCAGTTTTAATGTGAAGTTAAAGATTGGTTTGGCTTTATTTCAAGATTTACAAAAAAAAAAGAAAGTAAATAAATAATTTAAATAAAAGAGTTGGATTATTATACTAAAAGAGTAAGTAATACATTTCATCACTGTTTAGATAGATTTTTTTAAAAGTAACTTTTGCTTTTGTCGGGGGATCTGAAAGTAATAAGTCAGAATAATACAATAAATATAAAAAATATATAGTTAATTTCAAACGTAAAATACATTCTTTCCTTGAATAAAAACAATATATATATTGGAATGATAAATAGGTTATCGTGTTAGATAAATCATGATGGATTGAAGATAATGATCACCAATGAACAGATGATACGAAGTCCAAATGCAGACTCATTGGTTGTCAAGGAAGCAAATAATACACCTTTTTGCATCCAAACTGTATTTAAACATTTTTTTTTTTAATATACTAATCATGTCTGAATTTGAATTTAGCTAAAAATAATAATTAACGTTATAAAGCATACACATCAAAATATATGTTACAGGTTAAACAAACATGTTACAATAGTAAATTAAATGTAGCTAAATATGTGAGAGGAATTTCGAATTTGCTTGTTCCATATATATCATCCGGAAGACCGGTTGGGTGCCTGGTTAAATTAAATACTAAAATATGTTTCCTTCAGCTCATTGTCTGCAACTAAATTATGTATCTTCTAGTTAATTGTCTACAAGTCAGCAGTATCTAAGGGTTGTTATATATATATATATATATATATATATATATATATATATATATATATATATATATATATATATATGGGTGGTGTGTGTGTGTGTGTGTGAAACAGAATAAGTTATTTCATGATAATACGCATGAATAAGTTTCAAATCTTAAGTAAATTAAAAAAAAAAAAAATAGAAGTCAGATTTAATAAATAAAAAGTAAATATTTTTTATTTACAATTTTTTTTTTAAAGTATTAACTTTAATAAAGAACAATAATATGATTAATTATATTTATATTTTTCTCAAAAAGGTTTACTTATAAGTTCAACTACAAATGCAATTAAAAATCAGGTTAATATTATACAATTTGGGAACTTGGGACCTAAAAAAATCATACACTACTAAAAAAAAAAAACAAGCACATATGTTTATTGAATAAAATAAAATGTATAGACATAGAATGGATTTGTGGTAAATGATTGACTTGCATGAACTTTAAATTTTTGTTAAATTTGGCGAAACATATAACTTGCCGTGTTTGACATATGAAATCACTAGCCATGTTTGAGATGTCCTGCTAAGGATAATGAATTATCAATTTGTAAACAAAAATTATAAACAAATAAGTGGTTCACAAATAATATATATATAAACAAATGAAAGAACTCACTTTGAGATTTTTGAAAATAATGGAAATATCATCTGGTTCTGCAACATTTCTGTTTAGTGGCTTAAAATTCTCAGTATCATATCTAAATTATTATATCTACTTTAACTGCAAGTATATGAAAGAGATTTATATTCTATCTAATAAAGAATATCCTTCATAAGACCAAACATTTTATCTCTTACTAAACATTTAATAAATAGAATATAAAAAAAAAATTGCCAACCTAAAATGCACATGAATATTTTTTAAAAGTTAATAACAATGGCCAAAATATTTCAAGATTCCAAGAGAATCAACTTTTTTTAGGTAATCTTTTATAAAAAAAAAAAACACTTATCATATACACTTCTATAAATAGAAATCAAAATATTATAATATATTAATATTTAAATAAAACTATAAATGTAGTGCAATAATAAATAATTATAATTCAGACTATATGCAGCTGAAACAAGTAAAGGTATTTTCAATTGAGTTATGTAATATAAGTAAACTATTAAATAACTAATTAAAAATCAATGATTATTCTGAGATTCCCCAGTATAAAATTATTATTATAATTGTTGTGAATTATAATCCTGCAGAAATAATAATAATAATAACATTCAATATACAATAACATAATAGTATAATTTCTTCATTAGTTAATTGAAAGTTAATAATCATTGATGTTTTATTATAATCCTTTAATCATGATTGTTAGTCACGAGAGTGTATAGCTACTCAATAAGGAGGAATGTTTATGTATTCTCATGCCACTGGATAAATACTTTAGTATTTATTTAATGTTAAATGGTATGCAATTTTGTTGATAGTATAGGAGAGTCTCACAATTGATAATGTTGACCAAAGATAATTGAGAAATGAGTAAGAGTCTTAAATGATACCTAGATAAAATCATGGGATAGACTAATGTAGGGACTTGGCGATATCCTTTAGGGATCATTGTCCTATTGGCAGGGTATGATATACAATAACTGCATAGACACTGACTTAGCCTTTTATAATATATATTCATATATTGTAATATTATGGCATGAACATTCCCATAAATTGGTATTGCTGGATTGTTTAACTTCATGTTTCTTTTATTTCCATCCTCTAGCAGACACATATTCGTGATTCAGAGAAAATGGAATATCTGGGTCCCTTTTGAATATGATCAATGCAAATACAGGATTATTCCTCTTATGTCAGATCAGAAAACCATTTTATATCACTAATTGGGCTGTGATCATTTCTGCCTGCTGGAAAAATTTATTAATGGTACTGGGAAAGATGCTCATTCCTTCTTACTATGATCCATTTATTTTGTAGAGACTTGTGTATTGCTTCACAGAGGCAAACATATTCCAGTCTACCTCATCATTGGGATGTTTATTACTTTAGAAACCCAGTACTGTCTCCCTTATGTATAGTCAAGCCTGATATATAAGCATTTTGGGTCATGATTATGAGAGCAATGTGATAATTTAACTTAACCAGATTTCTTAAAGTTAATTCACATGTTCTTGTGTAAGCTTAATTTAATAACAAGTGTCTGTTTAACTATTAAATTCTCAGGTTCAATTATTATTGAATTGGCTAAAGAATCAGTTTAAAAACTGGTAATTTTTATGTCATCGTAGCAAATTTATGCTCATTTTAAAGCATAAAATATACCATAAGATGCTGCCCTCTCTAGAATTATTTTACAAGTTAAAAATCAATAATATTTAAATTTAAAGTTGTAACAATGGGAGAAGGTGGACATTCCAAGGTGCTGATTGGTTGTTTCTCATGTTGAACAAAAGGAAGTGCTTGCCAACAATTTTGACAGATCTATGTTCTTTGTTTTCATTTTCAAAACAAAAATGTACATCTTAGAGTATTTTTTCATATTATAAATTATTTTGTTAAAATATGCTGAAAATATAATTAATCAGAAAAATTATTAAGATTTTACTAAAAATCTTTACTTTTACACAAATGTAAATTGTGAAAGAAATCAATGACATACAGAGCATTTTCTAATATGCTATACACATTTTTTTTAGGTTCTTTTCTATAGAATATTTTTTAATTATAAATAGAAATTTATTTTTGAAAAAAACATTTGTTCACTTTCATAATCTGACAAGTAACTAATTTGCTTTTTACAAACAAAACTAAAACAAATCTAATATTAAAAGATGAATATATTTTTACTGCTGATACTGTAATTGATTAATCAAAGTTTAGAACTTTAACTCACTCGACCAATAGATATTTTGAACTACGAAGAGGTTAACCAATGATCAATTTGGATGAATTATTTCATCTTTTGGCCAATTCGCCCTCTGGTGAATTTTTTTGCAAGTATTATATGTTTAAATGCATGTAAAACAGTATATTTTATTATAAAAAGAATTTCCCAAAAAAAGCATGAAAAAAGTGCAAAATTTAAAATTTTTACTCTTACAATAGACATAAGCCTCACTATGACATGTTTGGCCATTGTCTGTTGACAAGGCTGTAAGATGTTTGGCATTTTATGGCATTGAAGTTTTCATTGATGCAAAAATGTGTTCATCTGCAAATTTATTACAGTTTTAGATATTTTTAAAAAATATACACTATATTTATTAGATATCAAAAAATATAAATTATTTAATAACTTATTTTTACTAAAATACTTTATTTTCAAAAATATAACATTATATTAGTAGGTCTGAAGCAAATTAGAAGACAAGCTATGATGTAAACAAACTACTTTATTTATGAGTAAAAAAATATCATAATTTTGCAATAAATATTCAAAAAATTTAAACATTTAAAGCATAATTCATTAGATATAAGAAAAATAAATAATTATATATTTCAAATGTTTAAAAATAATAAAAATTATGAAATATTTTGTTAATTTTATAAACTGAAAATGATCTTTCTAAAAACATGGCATATAATGTCTTTGTTTTTATTATGGTCTGTTTTTTATATTTACAGAATCAAAATGTGACCATTTAAAACTTATTTCAGTAATAAACACAAATATCTATCAAATAAAGTCAAATTTGTTATTTTCTGATAAGTAATAAACATTTTATCATATATTTTACATTGATTGTGAGACAAAAAAATGTCAGAAAATGCTGAAAAGTAAAGGATGTTAGGATGCATATCAGAAAGGTTAATAAACTTTAAAAATATGCATCTCCAAATTTTATTCACACTTTATTTTATGATAACATGTACCAATATAAAGGGCACCTCTTTCCCTCCCTTCATTTAATTTTCAATTTTATAATGCTTAATTCTAGAAAAATATTTATATTGATTTCTACTGTTTCCCTACCTACAACAATCAAACTAACAAATTATTTTTCTTTTGAAAGCTAATATTATGTTTGTTGATTTACCTTTTGAACACTCACAAACTCTAAAATATCACAATATTTAAATCACTAGTCCTTCTTATGTTAATTTTGACAACTTCTGCTTTATATTCTGACATAATAGTGAATTAGTATTCATGCATTATATGTTCCCCTAATTCTCTCTGGAGTTGGCAGCATAAAAGTGTTTTCTCTAACTTGTTTCAAAATTTTGTAAAGATCCTCATATAGTCTTAGAAACATTTTGTATTTATTCTTTTGAATATCACTTATATGAGGAGTGTGTAACAATACAAAATTATTTACTTTGAAAAGGTGTGGCTTATTATGTGACTGTTTAACTCTTTTCTTTCTTATGATTTTAAACTTAATTTTTGTTTTTATCTCAAACTATTTGAATATCAATATTTTCCCTAATTATTGGGAATGGAGTTTTAATTAGAATAGATCCATATCTCCCATATATAATTGACAACTTTAGGCAATTTATGAACCCATTGATTATGATTATTTGGTACATAGACTCAGAATAATCTACTTAATTCTCTCCATATGCATTCACAAGGATTTGATTGTGTATTCCTGATGAAGCTCACAATGTGTTTATTCATTGAATTTGAATCCAGTTGTTCCTTTGCTGAGACATAAATGCAGTGGCATGATTGGTTAATATACTATCAGGCTTACCAACAATAGAAAATTGATTTCTCATTAAACATTTAATAACATTCTGTGTATATGCTTTTGGTATGGGATACACCGTTACCAATTTATTAAATATGTCATATGCAACTAAGATAAACTTTTGCTGGTTAAATGGTGGAAGAAGTCCATAAGAAATGGTTGGCTAAGAATTCATTAGGCCAATCAGGGACAATAGATTACAATACATCTACATAAGACCTATTACAATATTTTGATTTAAGACAAATGCCACCTGATTTAATGCTGTGTATAAATCTCTCATACATATTTCTATAATAAAAGATAGATTTTAATACATAATAAATTTTGGAAGCTTCATAATCACCATATTTATTAGGGATATGTACCATTAATTTATAAAATAATGATCATGGAACTACAGTTCTCCATCATTGATATTTATCTTAAACATAAAAATATGTTATATACCTTATATATTTGACATACTCTTTTAATATATTTATTATCTTGCATTTTATTACCATGACTATTTAAGATAGTCAGGATTCTATTTAATTTCATATCCTGACTTTGAATCATAGATAAATTTTTATAATCTTCTTCTATAGATTCATCTATATAACATTCAGATTATTAATACACATGTCCCGACTATCAGGATTGTTAACTACCAGACAGATAGGTTGGTGACTAAGAATATCTTCAGGAATATTCTTTCTTCTTTCCATATGAACAATTTTATATTTAAATTATTAACGATATAAGCCATGCCTAATAAGCCTTTCATTATTTAAATAACTATGATTTAGAAATTCAAAACTTCTATGGTCTGGTAACACAAACACTTCAGAGCCTAGCAAAAACTGACAAATTTTTGGAATGCTCAACAACAGCTAGGTCTCTTTTTCTATGACGGAGTAGCTCAATTCTGCCCCTCTTAAGTGCCTGCTTAAAAATATAATACTTGGGCATCTGATTATCTTTAAGTTAATACAGTACTATTCCTAGACCATAATTGCTACTATCTATGTGTAAATGAAATGTTTTACTAAAGTCAGGATATGCTAAAATAACATATTTTACAAATTTTGTTTTAATCTTATTTTCTACTTTTTAAATAATTTAGATAGACATAAAGTATTTCCAGAAATCTTCTCAAAATCTTATGATAGTAGTTGCATAGGCCAAAGAAAGATTTTATCTGTTTTACAGTTTTAGGTATAGGGGAATGCTATTTAGCTGTCACCTTTTCTGGATAGATTTGGATAATATGTTCAATGATTAAGTGTTCCAGAAAAGTAATTTCTTTTTCTGCTATAGTGTTTCTTTAAATTTATCTTAACATTTTTGAAGGAACACTCTTGGAAAAATACATTTTTAAGCATTCCAGATGCTCTTCCATGCTACACAACTTAATAACTATATTGTCTACATACATGATGATCTTTTCCTTCAATGGTGTTGAAAAGACCATAGACCATATCCAAACATCTAATCAAGCCAGATCCATTATTAATGAGAGTAAAAGGCATACGTCTGAAAATATATGACTGTCCCTTAAACCAAAATGTTGTATATTGCTGATCCACCTCATATAGTGGTATCTGCCTGTAACTAGCTGTTAAATAAAATGTAGAAAAATGGCTTATTTTGAAATTTAATAAAAAGTTCATGTACAGATGGAGGAATGTCATGTTCAGCAATTATCATTTGGTTTAACATACAAGCATCTGAACAAACTCTTATAGAATTATCCTAATCTAGTTATAAGTTGTAGTAAAGGTTATATTTTATGATATTTTAATCCTAATAATATTAATATTATTTTTGTAAAAAAATCTTTTAATATATATATTTTTTTAAAAATATTTTTTTTATTAAAGTGCATTAATTTACATTGAGTGTGTTATGAACAATATTTTAATTTTTATATTTTATGTAAAATTGGACTGGAAGACATCAAAGATGTGGTTTTGCAAATAGTAGAATCACATATGGTAATTTAAATTGTTATAAATATTATATGATATATTTTTTTCTTGAAATTGCTAGGAGTTTTTTTTAAACATATCTATCTTATGTTACATGAATAATTGAACATATGGATGCGTGAGTTAATAACACCTATAGATTTTTTTTATTAATATCTATATAAGCTATGAGAAATATGCATTATATTTATTTTATGCATTATACTATAAAGTTTGTCACAACTTTATAGAATGATGATAATTTTATATGATTCTTTGCTAGATAAACCATATGATATTTATTTTCAAGATATGAATATTGAAAAAATATTTTAATATCAAATCTCATTTGTATTTGTAGATAAGTTTGTGTGTGAAACCTTTTGTAGTCATGGTTTGATAAAGTAATATGTAACTTTGTTTATTATTGGGAAATTTGCTTAGTTATTTTAGGATGTTAAATGTCAAAATCTATTTTGAAATTATTTAAATAGTAGTGACAGGGGTGTAGAACAATGAAACTCTGAATGCTTATATAGTAGAATGTGTTAAGAAAATAGGATAATTATCCTATATTATATCTGAAAAGTTATTATGCAAATACAGTTAATGTATCCCTGTATGTTGTATTTATTTTTATGGACAATGGTTTTTGATTTTTATATTTAATTATTCTGTAAGTGCTCAAAAAAACCCTAGATATTATTTTTAAAGGTATTAGATGAAGTAATACCTGTTGGTTTTTCACACTGATTTCCATGAGGTTTTATTGAATTGTTTTGTACTATTGAGTCTTTACTCTAGTCATTCCTTCATGTCCTATGCATTGTATTACTATCTGAATTTTATTAGTAAAACATTGTGTAGACTACTATTTTTGCAAGCTGAATAATGGATAATTTTAAGATGATTTGTTTAAAAGAAGGCAAGATATGTTTTTGGTATTATGAAGAAATGCAAATGATGTTGATTGCATAATGTTGATGGTGAATATAACAAAGGAATCATCATTTTTACTAAGTATTTCTTGAAATATTTTTGATGATAAAAGAATAATAATTATTTCTAACTTATATTTTTCAAATGTTTTTTATACCTTCAATTTTTCATAAATTGACAACATTTTTGTAGAACAATGCATATTTTACAATGAAACATCAAATGAAGTATATATTAGTGAATGATGAATGCTTGTATTTTATTTAAATTTTTTATATATTTTTTATGTCTTTCAACATGAAACACACATCATATAATTAGAATGGTAGCAAGCAAAATTTTTATTATTTAGTACATAAATAAACATATTTTATTAATTTACTTTTCATTAACCTAGTATAAACCTAATAATATGTTTTGGTTCATAAAATTTATACTAGATATTTTTTGTTATATTTACTGAAATTAAAATGATATTGATTATTCAATGATCTAAAAATCAGTTTAATATAATATTGTAGGATCAATAATAGAATGTTTTGAATAACTAAGTACATGATATGTATTTCTAAATAAAATTTCTAAGCCAGAGCGAAGTCTTATACATTAATAATGTTTGAGATTGAAAATATGTAAATTCAATCTCTCTTTTATTTTAATTTTGTGTATATATTTTTTTAATTTTGATATAATATTTGTCTTTCTTTTATATATAAATTGTCCATATTTTGTATATAATTTTTTTCTAGTATAGAATAAATTTGTTAAAAGTTGTTGTTATAAACCTGTTGTCTGTGTTATTATTGATCAACTCACTACAGTAAAAATCCAATCCACAAAATTCAGAACTAAACATATTACATATTTTGCACATTATGATTTTAAATGATATTATTTATTTAAACAATATTAATCATTATTCCGAATATGACACAAGAAAAAAATCACATAAGATTATTTTGGTCATAATTTATTACTGAAAAATAATGTCATATAATTAAGTATATATTTTTTCTTGCCACATATTGTTCAGATTATACCATACTTATAATATGCCACTTGAGAAATGAGAGAATAGGAATATATTATTATTATTCTGACCATTATTATTATTAGTGACCAGATTATTGAGTAGTAAATATTGTACCAAATGGTAGTTAGATTAAGTACAGGAGTATTATTTCTTCTTCTTATTGTTTAGATGTAGTTAGGAATGACACAAAATCCCTTAACATATTTGGCTACAGGAAATTGTAAATTAATTAAAGATTTTATTTAAAAAACCTGATATAATCATATTTTAATAATAGAATTTTAGAATTTATTTAGAATATTATTTATTCTTTTTCTTGTTATTATTATTGTTTAGATGTAATGACACAAAATCCCTTAATATATTTGCCTACAGGGGATTGTAAATTAATTAGAGATTTTATTTAAAGAACCTGATATAATCATATTTTAATAACATAATTTTAGAATTTATTTATTATTTTTATATTTGATTATTTATGATATTCATAAAAGTCTTAAGAATGCTATAGTTTTATACTATTGCTGGAAATAAAAGGGGGGAGGGTAGTGTTCTTATGCCATTGAGATTGTATCTTTTGGGATATATGCTCAAATTACAACAAAAAATAAACAATTTCATTGTTATTGATTTCTAATTATTCCTGGAAATTAGATTCTTTATTTCTAAAATCTCATGTATGTGTATATTATCAAAAGCATTTCCAAAATGCTATGCATATAAAAAATATCATCACTTTGCTACAAAATTTATATAAGAATACATAAATTACCCATCAGGTCACAGAATTTAACAAATTTAACAAGACTACTATGCTTAATGAACCCATCATCTGTAGGCACACAAATTGTAATGGTAAGTATTCAGGAGATAGGGTATCTTTCAAACACCCCACACATTTGAGCAGAAAAATGTATCAATAAACAGATACATTCTAATTTAGTTCTGCTATGAGAGGAAGCACAAACATTCTAATAATATAACTGATAGATAAGTCTAGCTTTTATGTATTATATTGCACAAAGTAAATAAGTCAGAATTTCTGTGATAAAGAATACAATAAGTTCCAACTTAATACTTCTAACTTGTAAATTTTTAACTTAAAAAACAATTATTAGAAATATATTAATTAGACTCAAATTACTTGCTAAATATAATTCATAAATAAAGAGGCATTGTAATGAACCTGTATTTTATTTCAAATAACAAATAAAAGTAAATAATTTGTTCTAATATCTTAATCTTTAGTATTAAATAATGTAGTCATTCCTTAAAATTCAAACAAGTGTCAATATTCTCAGCAAAATGATTAAACTGACAAAAAAAAAGCACTGTAACATAACCCAGGAATGTAGATAAATGATGTAATCTTAAAAGAATTAAAACAAAGGCAATATTTAAAAAGAAAATTATTTCGTATTTATGTACAATAAACATTAACTATAACAACAATAATCATTTTATTAAATGCTTTCTAGTTAATTTATAGAGTATATATTCAAAAAATATATATCATCATATGTTTATAAAAGTTATATTTTTATAGGTAAAACAATCTCAGCTATATAACTTTATAGCATACAATATTTTAACTTAATAGTGATTAAGTAATTCAAAATGATCATAGATCCATCTCTTAGTGAATAATCACTAACCCTTCAACTCAACAAAATTCTATTTAATCTAAGATATACATATTCTCCTTAAACAAGATTATTTTTATATAAACAACTAAGTACAAACTACACATCATGTAAATCCTTTTTATTCAGTGGCACAATACCTCAAATACAACAAGAGAAAATTCAATGCTTAAGCCTCATTAATATATAATCGGATCTAATAAACAATATTTCAAATTTAATACACATTTAGAAACGACTTTCTCGTTGTCTCTAGAATCCTAATATAATTTATATATATATATATATATGAAACTAAGATATATCTAAAAACGCATATGTAATCGCAATATGAGCTATTTATGTTTTTTTGTTTGTTTGTTTGTTGTTGTTGTTTGTAAAAGTGAAGTGCATCTAGACTGAGAGATGTCAGTCTGGGTTCTGGTCTGATGGGCCACTGTAATATTATTAAGATAAGATGAAAATCACAGTGATAATATCAATATATATATATATATATATATATATATATATATATATCACTTTTTGTATATATATATATATATATATATATATACAAAAAGTGAGGATAAACATTTATATGAAGAAAAATCTTCAAATGGAATAAAGTTCCTTGTTTAAAAAACGGTACTTAGAATGGAGATTTGCAATAACATATAGTAAAAATGGACAGGAAAAACGTGTGGTTTATAAAATCAAATCAATATTTATAAATAAAATGATTATGTGGAGGATCATTTATGTATAACTCGAAATATAAAGACACATAAAATGCAATATTTAAAGTGTTTAATGAACTCGGTTAAAAACGAGTTCTATTTACAAAAAATATTATTTTTGCTAATGTCAGTGTGAGCGAAATAAAAGTTGTTTTCAAATTTTACTGCTTGTTATTTATTTATTTTTTATTTTTTTTAAAAAAGTCAAAAACAAGAAACACCTGGTTAAAACTTTTAATAAAAATCTATATATAATGCATTTCCACATTTTCAGGGTTCTTATATAGCATTTATTTTTTTAAAATTTGCCCTGAATAATCGAATAGCAAGATAAACGGTCATTTTAAATCGCAAAGTCCTCTTTGATTCAACAACTATACTTTATTTTATTACCCTTATCTTCTGTTTCAACACAAAATATATATGTGCTCTATACAGATAATAGTAAGTGAGATAATTATTAAAGGTATACTGTACTATCTGGAATGATTTTACTCTGCTGAGATTTTACGTTGAATGTGAGGGGTATCAAATGAGAGGTAAAAAGCATTCAAATTTAAGAAATATATATTATCTTATTAATTAAAACAACATTAAATATTATTTTTTTAAACTTTTCTTTTTATCAATCAGCTCTGCAGTCACTGTCTTTGACAATTTGTCTATATTTGTTTTCTTTCTACATTATTATGATTCTCAAATTGTTCTCATCATATTTTTTTTATACACATCATAAATTACTTAAGCCAAAGTGTTATTAATCGTTAATAATTGGAAACATTTCCATTGACATTAGGGAAAACAGTATTTATGCTCACTTCGTTAATTGAGGACCAACAGTGCTATTAATTATTATGTTTAAAACTAGATCTCAATTAATAAGTCAATGCTTAATACACTATATTAAATTAATTAGTGATAGTAAAATAAGTACCCAAATAGTTAAATCAAAACTAATAATATATTAACTTTCCTGATCAATATATATATATATATTCTTATCATACATTTGTTCTGATTAATTAGATGATTAGTATAATTATTTATACAGGAAACGCGAATATTTTACAAGTTAATACTAATTTAATTTCTTAAGGTAGGATAAAAAAGTGTCAGCACGATAATATTCAATGTAAATTTATCTAATATAACTCAAAAAACTAAAAAAATAATTGTTTTTATTTTTATGAATAAATAAATATATTAAACCCTCTCATTGCTTAAATAGCAAATAATGTAATCAATATCAAATCCAAAAGACTTTCAGATTAATGCTTAAGAGAGAATATAATTTTATAAAAGATTTAAAAACGTCTTTTCAAGCAGATTTTCTAATCAACACTTATATAAAAATGCATACGTTTTTTTGTATTTTTGTCATTATTCTTATTACATCATTATTCTTATTACAGAAACATGGTGTCAAATTGGATAAACAAATAGAGAGAGACACACACATAAAACAAATAATTTGATAAAAAAATATATAATAGATCCATAAATCCTATATTACAGCAAAAATATTTAAAGGGAAATAATTACATTTAAGATTGCGCTTTTAGTAAAGAATTTAACAAAAAGTTCTTATATTTGTGGGTGTGAAAGTTTATATATTCGGATTTAGTGATAATTTACTAAAATTCGGATTTAGTGATAATTTACTAAAATTGGCAATTTAAAATTAATTAAAATAGATATCTAAGAATTTTAGATGTTATAATTTATTTATTTTAAATAAATGACTGTAAATTTTTTTAAACCTGAGGCAACAAAATGAAGTAATTGAAAAGTTTGAAATTATTATTATTTTTTTGCCTTCATTTGGAATGACATTCTTAAAAAATTACCACATCAATTCAAAATTGGATGTTTATAGACTGCACTTTAGTGACCTTGGCAATTTACCCAATTTTTTCCAAAAAAGTAACAAAACACCAGAACCTAATGGAAAATATGACATAATCCAAACATTAACTGATCAGTAAGTAAAAATACCAATGCTTGGAAAAACCATCTATTATTCACAAAATTTATTCATTCAGAATCCAAGCAATTTAATAACTTTTAAATAGTCATTTGTTTGCCTTCATCATCATTGTCAGGTAGATCAACTCACATTAGGCATTTTGTATTAGCATCATAAAAAATGTCTTCTTCCCATCATACTAGGAAAGGAAGAAAAAGAAATAACAAAAATAAACAAGAAACTATCATTGATTATTAATTCAATGAAATCTCATTTATTGCAGTCAATTGCTAATGCAAACACAATAAATAGACTCATGAAATATTTAAATTGCTGGTAAGTAATGGTAAACTATCTGATATATTTATAAAATGATGTCTATCAATGTCATTTAAGTTGCTTATATTTACTTAAAATAAGAATGAAATAACATCGCTTCTTTACTTCAGAAATTGTGCATATTTTGTTTCAATGTTATGGATCATCTCATTGTAAATTACTAAAAAAACATTAAATAATAATTTTTAACACAGATATATTGTTTCATCTCAGATAAATACTGAACTCTAATATAAATTAATGGAATCAATGTTTATGGATTGTAACCTATTTGTTTGGTCACATATATAATATAAATTACCTGAAATATTTAGCAATATAGAATAAATATATACAAACTGATGGATTAATAAAATACTTCAAATGAAAAAAGTGCTGTATGCCAATCCTTTGGATATAAACTTATAATGTCATTTTAAACAGATTTAATTGCATCCTATAGTAAACTATGGCCCATCTCCATTGCTTTAAGAAATAGATAATGAATTTATTAATGCCAAATATGTTAATATGGTTTATGAATTACAACTGACAAGTATTTAATACTTCTAGAATATTATTGATTATAAAGTGCAAATTTGAAATATTATAGAAAGTCAAATATATCAAAAAGCCCTAAAATGTATTAATGTGTTAAATATAACCCACATTGGATTAAAAATGTGTATAATGGAATTTTATTAATCTTTATATTGTATCCAGTAAGGATTGAATTGCAAAAAGTAATTTAATTGTGTTTAATATGACATTAATGCTTCTATTAAAATGTTTCTATGAATTTCCAAAAAATAAAAGAATATTATATATGTATCAATATTTCATTGAGATAATTTGTAATCATTGTTTAACCATTAGTAAATAAACATATACATATGCATTATTTAGTGAACTTAATTATAATTGTTTCTTATTGAGATAGGTAGTTGTTATTATTATTATTACTGTAACAAAAATATAAAAGTTGTCCAGATATTATTATATAAATATACAAGTGATTTATTTTATTACTTTTATTATTTATGATATTGGATATGATTAAATACATGATTTACATTAAGATTTGGTTGTATCAGAATAGCTAATTTTTAAGCTTATATAACATTTTGTTATATTGAGATTATTATATGTTTTATCGGTTCTTAAGTTTCAACACCAAATTTAAAAGGAGTTAATTATTCTTAGTTAGATAATTAGGTCTACAAGGGATATTTTATGCATAGATCCTATATGCTTGTATTAATTTGTAAAATGCAATAGTTCGCAATAAGGTATTCTAATGATAAGACTTGTAGTTTGTTATTAGAGTTTATTCCCAATGCCTTCCACTGTATCCACTGAAAACTCTTGAGATGTAATAAATCAGTGATATGTTTTAAATATTATTTATTATAGAGTGCTAAGTAATACTTTTCATTTTTTTAAACAATAAACATCTCCACTTTTATGCTAGATTGATAAATTATTGATTCATTATTGGAATAATGTACTTAAGGGCAACGCAACATTTATTATTATTATTATTATTATTATTATTATTATTATTATTATTATTATTATTATTATTATTATTATTATTATTATTATTATTATTATTATTATTATTATTATTATTATTATTATTATTATTATTATTATTATTATTATTATTATTATTATCTTCCAGTATTTAAATTTGAGGATTTTAAATAATATACAACCTATTCCGATTGAGTATTAATGTAACATTTTCATATCCCAAGCTGAGATTAGACTTAAATGACAAATATTAATATTTATTAGATCGTTCATATATATAATAAATAACTGCGTTTGTTAATATTTGTTTATACTTTATTTTATATTGTATAATAAAACATTTGTTAATATTAATACTTCTATCTTGTCATTATTAAAAAAAACCTATCATCACTGCATATTTACGAAATAAAAATCATATTTATAATATTCGACTACACATAAATCTATTTCAATTGGTTACATCATTATTGTTACTCTTGCCATCTGAAATACAGACATGGGGTAATATGATGTATATAAAATTTTCTTTTTCATTATTGTACCCTAAGATAAATGAATAAAGTTTAGATCCACTTATTCATTTTTATTATTTTATGTAAATGTTTATAATTGATTCGTAATCCTGAGATAAATCATTAATCAACATTACATTTAAAATTGCTAGCATTGGTTTAAACACAAATCAATTTATACATAATTAGTTCTTTTAATAAGAAACATTATATTTAGTTAATATTTATATAAAAAAAATATTAATAGTAGTATCATCCATATACCGAAGTACCCAGATAAATTTATTGATTTCAAATTTTATATATTTTAGCGTTGTAAATACTATTATATTTTGTTTTATGTGGAAGTGTGTGTGTGTGTGGGGGGATATATATATTCAAGTTGCATTTGGTAAACACATTTCCACATGAAACTCATATCTGAACATTTATATTTTGGATTCAGACCCCTTTTTTGCATTTAATAATATATATCTATAAATAATATTTAAATAAATGTCTATTGACTATGTTGAACTTAATGTAATTAGAAAGGAACTGAACGCAGGATTTGAAGCTCCCTACCCATTCCATACTTTATTACTAATACACCTGACCACATATATAAGAAAAGAAATTTCAATATACATATTTTGTGCTGAACCACCACTCATCACTTGGTCAAAATCATAATCTTCCCCCTACACGCACGCGCGCACACACACACATATATATATATATATATATATATATATATATATATATATAAATAATCAGTGTTCAGTTAATCAGCTTTATTTCTATTTGTAAACTAAGCTTCTTGTAGCTGCATGCAGGACAGAATTATTTATACAACAATAAATAATAATTCTTAATAAATAATTGGGCTTTAAAGAGATGTTTTGTATTGTAACTCATTTAAATTGTTGTAAAATAACTCAGTGAATTGTACAGAACATTCATTTTTGATGATATTCAATTGCGTAGAATATAATAAAGTGTTATATATATATATATATATATATATACACTTTATATACGTGTGCTCTTCCGATCTATATATATCCATATTTAATAAAAAAAACATTTTCAAGCTCTTCTACTAATAATGCATATATCAACTAAGCATTTCCTTTTCAGAATCATATTTGCAGTATACATTAAACCATTTGCCAAAAGATTTCTAATCTGAAATAATTAATGTCTATATACTGTATTGCATATGATGTCAATTTATTAATTATAATAAGAATAATGACTAATGTTTTATTACATAAATTATAAATATCTAAAGTCTCACATTTTATTAATTTATGCATTTTTATTTAAATAAGTTTCCCAGATATTACATTAGTTAGATATTTAGCATCCTTGTCATTCAAAAGTTTATTTTCTGCTATTTAGCATATATTGATATGCATTTATGAAAAACGCAGCATATTTAAAAAAAAAAAAACATGAGACTACTAGTGCATTTCATCATAATCCTATATAATTTAAATCATTATTTATATGAGTATTATGGAATTTTTCATCATGTTAATTTTTAACTACCATTGAATCATGGCATGACAAAAGTCTTTAAAAGTTTGCACCAGTTTGTCTGAATCATAATCTGTTTTTTGATATCATTCTTACATTATTTTCAATCCATCCATATCATATGTGATTGTTTCAAAGTCTTTATAAATAATTTTGAGGAACAATTTTAAGACTTAAACATTCTATTTCCTTTTGTCTCTTTTAACAACATTTTCAACTTGGTTCTACTTAGAAGGTTGTCAATTCATTCAAACATATCAATAATAAATACCCTTTGGCTATTTGCCCACACATTACAGTTTTGACTCATTTTTGTTAGTCTTAACAGCCATTTTTTCATACTTCACTGTGATGACGGAAGCCTTTGTGTTGATAATTCTTTAAGAGTACACTTTAATTAATAAAATTATATTAAAGGTCAAAACTCATACACAGTTATTTCTGGACTATAACAACACACACTGATGATACATTATTATTAAAAATTCCTATTGAATATGAACAATTTTTATTTCATAGACTTAAAGCATTTTCTCCCAGTTTAACAGTTCTACATCATTTTCAACAAGATTTTAGTATTCCATTTCTAACATTTTTTAAAAACTAGTGATTGAAATTCTGAGCTTGAGAAGCCATTTCATATTTTGAGAAGAAACCACAGTAGTGGAATATTAAGGTTGTAAATTTTTCAGTTAGTTATTTAATTGTAATGTGATATATTAGTGATTGATGAGCAATTAATTTCTATGTTATTTAATTATTCCATTATAGCATTTTTATTTACTGTAAGCTTGAGCAATCAATAAATATTAAATGGAGTGTTTAATAATACCAGTGCACTAATGATAATTTCTATATTCCTAAATTAGTTTCTGGCTTTAGAAATCTTAATAATAAAAAAAAAACAAAGATGACCATTAATAAAGAATGATCTTTCTTTAAAAAAAATAACAAAAATAGTAGCAATTCCTCCATAAACGTCTGCCAATGCAAGTTGTTTTGTGCATAAAATCTTTTTTAGTACCTAGTCATCCAATATCCCCAGATTAATTTCTAGCTTGCAGCTTTTATCAGTGAGGAGCCTTGAATTTGAGAATACTGTATCTAGATGTTAGGATTTAATGCAACCCATTCCCGCAGCAGTGCTGTCAAATCCAAGGTTCCTTACTGATGAAAGCCACAAGCTAGAAACAAATTTGGGGTATGAATCAGTAGGATTAGATAGGAATTTTATGCACAAACATTCCTATGTTAATTTATTATGAAGGCTTGCACTTGGTGACATTATTGTATGGAAAGTTTGCTATTGTTATTAACAGCATGTCAAATAATATAAAATGGTGATCATGTGATATTTTGATGGTTTATTAAGAAAAAATATTATGCAAATAAAATTTCCCTACCTTTATAATACAAAATAAAGATCCATTTTAACTTTTTGTTGGTTCATTCCATGGGGATGATTCATCCCACTTTTATAATACAAAATAAAGACCCATTTTATTTTCTTGTTGATTGATTCATGGAAATGATTATTCTCATTTGATGTACTATATATGTGATACATTTGCATGCAAATACTGCAGGCAACTTATGTAGCATAAAGTTCCATTGACAACTGTTATAGTTATTCATGGCTTAGAGAAATATACTAATAAGTGAAACATTTAATTAGTTACTTTCAGAAGTTAATGTCAATATCATTTAGAGGTCTATAACTAAGTTTTGAATTGAAATTTCAAAAACATAATTGAATGATAAATTTTACTTTTAGTTTAACCAACAAATGCTTATTATTTGGTTGAAATCTTATTTTACTGACATGTGATCAAATTGTTGTTTTTCCTAATGGGGCATGACAATATTTAGGTAATGGTTTGACCAGGTTTTTAGGTTGACTAAGGATACATAATAATGTCTGAATCCCTTATTTATGGAACATCATTTTGTCTACAAGATAATGACTGAATAAAAAAGTCCCTTTCTCAGAAAATTAACCTATATTTATAATATTTGGTAATGTCAATTATCCTGGAGAACAAAGTAAATAGATCATGAAAGTTTCAGTGAAAAATTGTAAAAACAAACTTTTGAAAATGCCTATTAATTTTTTTTTTAAAAATCAAAATTTCATAAAATATTGTTTTTATTTATTTAAAGTAAATAAATAACTTATAAATAATAATTATTTAAAATTTTAAAAACGTATGAAAATTTTAAATCATAATTCACATTATCTCACATATAAGGTAAAATTTAATATATTTAAAATAATGCACTTAAAATAACATTATTCCCTCTTTCCCTTTATTCATACAATACCATTGATTTTAAAACAAAAATTTTAGCTAAAAGTAAAATTAAATTTTAAGAATAATAAGATAACTCTCATATATACAAACTTGTTATTACTATTTTATTACATTTAAAGAAATGTAAATATATGCTTATTAAAAATAAAAAAATGCATATACACATTTTTTTTTTCATTTATACACATGTGTGGGTAAAATATGTTTTTAAAAAATAGATCTTTTATCCAGCTAAAACAAATATTTTTAATACTACCATTTTTAGATCTTGCTTTCCTTTAAGGCAAAATGTTGATACATCATTAAAATAAAATACAGATGAAGACTTGTGAAATCAATACCTTAGTGGATTTAAAGTATTGTTTTTAATGATTTAACTGTACTAAATGAAGAAATTATATAGAATAAAATCCTTAGTTTTAAGTTAAACATTTTTTTTGAATCTATACAGACTGTCACCCTGCACTTATAATACAACAGACAACCCATATAATCTACAATCTGTTGTCAATTCAATTTCTATAAGTAA
The DNA here is from genome assembly GCA_028023455.1 of Epiperipatus broadwayi. Lineage (NCBI taxonomy): Eukaryota > Metazoa > Onychophora > Udeonychophora > Euonychophora > Peripatidae > Epiperipatus > Epiperipatus broadwayi. Next base: position 58,857 of record JAQFVV010001314.1, on the reverse strand, counting down.
AATTTGATTTCATTTATTATCTATAATGTTTGTCTTGATTTACATTTAAAAATCATCTGCATATTGGAAATTTATCATTTAATAAATATAATCCACTAATATGTTGTGTAATTAGAATTGAAATCTGAATATTCATAAGTCCAGGTTTTAAAACAGGCAAACCCCTTATATGTATTGCCACACTGCAAGCTAGAGTAATTGATGAATGCCAGAAATCTTGTACCTAAAATCCCATCTAGTGTCTACTCATCCAATATCCCCAGACTAGTTTCTGGCTTGTGGCCTTCATCAGTGAGGAGCCTTGGATCTGAGAGCATTGCATCTAGATCTTAAGATCTAATGCAACCTTTCAGCAGCCACCTTTTATCTCCACTTCACTACAAAACTATGAGTCTTAAATTAAAAACACCATAATATTTTCAATCCAAGCTCATCATCTTATATAGTCATATAGCTCAGATCCAAGGCTTCTCACTGATGAAGGCCACAAGTGAGAAACTAGTCTGGGGATATTGGAGTAGGCACTAGATGAGGATTTTATGCACAAGCCTTCTGGCATCCATTGATTACTCTAGCTTGCATTGTGGCAATATGTAAAGTGAGTTTTGCCTGTTTTAATAAAAGTTACAATCAAGCATAAGAAGTAGTGGTCATGTGATGTTTATTGGCTTAAGTCCATGTTTTCCTGGTTTTGTTTAGTTTCCAACTCACTTGTACTTATATCCCAACATATTCTTTCAGAACAGTTAATTCTTTCCTTAACCATTCATTTTTACTTTTACTTTTAACTTTATTTGTAAATCTTATTTTTTATAAATTAATACTTACTTATTTAATATTTTACAATTATTTTTTATTGGTTAATCAGTATTTTTTTCCCAAATGGAAGTGACTCCTCTTAATTTGATATGTTAGTGTTATGTGATTTCAATTTGTGATTTTGTTTTAATAAAAAACAAGGCATATAAATTTATTGCTTTGGATTTCATAAGTAGTTTGAGTACCAGACCTGTAAGATATTAGAAGCAATCTTACAAACTCCCAATTTTAATTTGGACCCTCTACCAATTATGCCAAAAACACAGGCTTTGTTTTAATAGATAATATATGTATACAAACAATTCTCTTTTGCTATTGTTTATATTATGAAATAAATATATTGTTAGTCATGTAAATGTGATTATATGTGATTTCTTTTATTTTATATTGAAATATTCAGTAGTATGAAATGAAATTTTTTTGGGGGTAGTATGTCCTGGTTAGGTCCTGTAAAAAATATGGATACCCTTATTGAAATTAATATACATATTTAATATTTTGTCAGTGCCAATTATATTATAATATCATAAGTTTAAAAAACATATTACATCACTCCTAATTTGATTATTATTTTTTAAAATATACATAAAAATTAATTTACATTGACAATATTTTTTATCTTTTTTTAAAAATTATACTTTTTATGAATATTTAAATAATTCAATTTCTAAACTGCTTGTCTATTATATAAAATATGAAATAGTATTTTTTTTTTAAAAAAATAGCTGATGTGATATATGAGCTATGAATTAATTATGAATATTTTGTTTTTGATTTTATAAATTTTGAACCCCACACTGTCTTGATGCATAAATTTAAATATTTTGCTGAAGGTGAAAGTAAAACTTTGTTTTCGATAAACTTGCCCCCTGCTCCACCATATTTTGCCATAAAACCTTTTTATAATTACTAGAGATAAACTTTGCATGCATATATAGTATTTAACCATTTCAGTCAGTTTAAATTCATGCTTGTTCATCCATTTTTAGTATTCATTTACCAGTTTTACATTCATTTTATGACAAAACTTGAAAAATATTTCAAGATATTAGTATTCAATGAAGAATTTAATACAAAAAACCAGTGACTGACAGTATTTATGATTATTTTTTGCACAATTATTAGAAAATATTTATTATTTGAAGAGAATATGATATTTAAGTTAGATTTTATTTAGAATCATTTGTTTTCCAAGGAATATAAATCAAAAGAAATAAAAATAAAGAAAGTTTTTAATTGGCTAAAAAGGAACATCATAAATATAAGTTTACTTTTAAATTTCAAAATAATTTTATTATGTTATGCATGTGTTACAAAAATTGGTTTTGATATTAGAATTGCCATTTAAATCAATTTCATTTCATTTTATAAACCATTTAAACTAAATCATTAAATAAAGCAAAAAAACATTCATTAGATATGGTGCTTATTGATATTAACATTGCACTTCTATGGTTAGCAGTAGCAATATTTCACTAGGTTTTTTATTAAGTTGGCAAAACTACATAAATGCAAATACTAGTTCACTAAGTAAAAAGGTTGTTAATATGTTAAAATACTTAGTAATTTCAATGTAATTTAGAAGAGCTTACACATGCTTTAGGTTCAATTTCTTTGCCTTTCAGCTTCAACAAAACATGCAAGATTACTTTGAGAATTTTTTTGGAATTACAAAATGTTGAGTTTTTTTTACAAAATTTATTAAAGATGCTTGATTATTTGTATGCAAAACTAGATACATTTATTAAAAAAACAAAATTAACATTGACTATAGTTTTATTTTATTTGTTGTGTTTCATATTTTTAAAATACAAATTAACAAATTCTAGCACAGAAGTATCAAAGGAAATTATGGTTCATATGACAACCGCATTATAAAACTGATTACTAAAAGGTTTATGAATATTTTGAAAGAATATGTTGAGGCATTCAAAAAATTATAAATACAATTTTAAATTTCAGAACACAGTTTTCTAGCTTTATGAGGTCTTACAATTTTTTGTTTCCATTTTAAAAATAAATTTCAATCAATGAAGATTTTTTTCAAGTATTAATTTTTAGGAGTTTTTTTATTGGTAATTTTATATTTCTAACAAATCATGTCCAATTTACAGAATTTTAATATAAAATAAAAGTTTAATAGTAAAATGAAAAGTGAAATAATTATAAAAATTGTCATCAGTGAAAAAAATGCAAATGTCAACCAGTCAAAGTATTAATTACTAAATGACAAAAGCTATTGTTTTAACTAAATATTTCATTTCATTATTTTCACTCTTAAATTGTAATGTTTAAATATTATTTTTTAAACAATACATTTTTCAAACAGATTTTTAAGAAAAAAAATTACATATGGATTTATTGCTCAGTTCATAATTAGAGCATCATACATATGAACACCAGAATTGATAACAGGACTTCCCAATTTCAAGTCAGACACTCAAACACCTACGCTAAAATGTGTAGAGTAATTGAAAATATAATACAGAATTTAGATTTTTTTTCATTGAAATAAAAAAGTTGAAATTTTACTCCAATGTATTCATAAAGACCATTAAAAAATATACACTTAAAGAATTAAATGTGTAACATTAAAATTTTATAATAATATTTTTGGAAAAAACTAACTCTAAATGTGATATTATAAAAACAATTCATAAGACAGATTGACTACAAGGATTTTACCTATGATGCTACTTTATTATATAAATAAATAGAAATGTTTTTATATTACATGCATTTATTTTCTATGCATTGCAAACCAATAAAATAATTGTTTCTTTAACTACAATGGGAGTTTTTTAGATTTAACTTGAAATAAAAGCTTGGAGATATGTAGAAATTAATTAAGTCAGTGCCTCGTTATAAAAAATAGGGATTGACTTAATTATTTTTTGGATTCCCAATGCTTTTATTACAAGTTTAATCTAAAACCCCAATTGTGGCCTAAACAACAATTTTTTGTGCTTTTAGTGCATGGTAAATGAAAGCATTTAACATAAAAATATATCTTTAATTTTAACTGAACACTTATATTT
>JAQFVV010001314.1:0-50000 GCA_028023455.1 Epiperipatus broadwayi | reverse complement strand
ATGATAAGTGTCATTTTTAAAATTTCATAGCTTTCATGTAAAATATTGCATAATATGCCCAACAATCTATAGCATGATATAGCTCGCACAATATTAAAGTTATTTCATATCCTTTGGCTATCTCATTATCCTTAAGATGTCATTGTTTTCTCAGTGGATTCGTGTTCATTGTTAATATTTGTTTTGGGTAAACACAATTTTCTTAATAAACTATCCAAATTGAGCAAAAATGCAATAAAAGTTATCCATAAACCTTTCAATGAGGAGGAAATTGTTTTTTACTAATATTGAATCAGATTAATTTATTAATGCATTCTTATCAACTCTAGAGTAAAATGTTTATGTTTAAAATATATTAATAACATTATTATGTGAGAAATCAATTTCTTTTGGTGCATAAGTAAGCATAAAACATGTGATGTACAATTGTGCAAACAGATTTTTACTATCAATAAACATTTATTAACAAATTCGATGTTTTTTTTTTTTCCCAATACAACATAAATTAGACCAGAGAGTGAAAACAGTAATATATATTTTTCTTTCTTGAATGATATCTGCTTTACAAAGTTATCTTTAGGTAACTATTTAATTAAACATTCTCCTTCCAAAGAATTTCTTTCATTAAGAAAAAAACTCTAATAAACTTAAACATTCATAGTTTTTTACCTCACCTTGAAGAAATTTCCTTCAGTCGTGTATTTATATCCCATGCATTCAGAAGACAAAAATCAACAACATACTTTTATTGGTAAAATTACATCTCTGCATTTAATATATAGGGTATATGAGCACAGACTTTCACATGAACCACCATTCTCCACTCTAACTCATAACACTGATACACTTGAACACAAATATGTTGAAAAAATAAATAATCACCAATATTCATATTTCATGCTAAATCATCAATTGGTCCAGATTACCATCTCTACAAATATAGTGCTCATATATATATATATATATATATTAAGATAGCCAATCTTCATATTTTAATGGACATGCTTCAATCTACTCCACACTCCAATTTTTCAACCGGTCATACAATTGAAAATCTGATGATGGAATGCTCAAAGACCACCCTGAGGCCAAGATTCTTGTCACACCCATGTTGACCTAAGATCAACCTGACCCATCATGTACATGACATAATTCATTTAATACATATATAAGTGATGGGCAGACATTTCTTTGCATTTAGTAGTATTAATGATTTTATTAAGATTAAATAAACAAATAGATTTATTGCTTAAATCATCATATCTATATGCCAATGCAACTTATCATATTTTATATTTAACGTTTTGATGAACTATTTTTAGATATTTTTACATGAATGCATGGAAACAATGTCTATATATGATGTCAAACATGATACTTATTTTCTGAATTAAATTATTGTTCCAAATCTAATTTAACAATATCTATTATGGCATGTAAGGTCTCACGCAATATCATAAATATTGATTCCAAGGCTGTTGCCAAAGTCTTCACTATTTTCTCAACATTAAGTTATCTGATTTAGTACTTATTTGTATCTATTTGCACACACACACAGACAAAACCCACTGGATTAAACGTTACAGTACATGTAATTAAAAGTTGGTAAAGTGTTTGTACAAATGTATAATTTTATTACCTTTCCAGTTCTAATAAAAGGCTAACTGTTTGATGATTTTTGGTAAGTCAAACATTTTTTATGTGTCAAAAGCGTTGACCAGGAAGCGAACTCGGAAAAGCTGCTTGGAAGGCAGCTATGCTAACCACTAGGCCACCAACATTTTCATTAGCAATTACTAAATGCGACAAAATAAAGGAAAATAAAGAGAAAATGAACAAGAGCACACTGTGGAAAATAAAAAATTACTTGTATATATATATTACCTAGTATTGTTGATCAGTCGACATCTTAAAAGTACCAAAAAATTCACTTGATAATGCACTATTAATTCGACAATCAGTAATATCTTTTATTTTTGATTTTAATAGAAAATGCATTGAAGAAATAATATTAAAAATTTCTCATAGTTAACACTGAGTACTTTTTATTTTACTATTCATTATTCATCATTATTTCTAAATTCATACTTTCAATATTATTTTAAAATATTACACAGTATACATACATACAAATATATATATATTGACGCTAATTCTTTTAACAAGCATGCAAATAATTTTGAAAAATCTCAAAAATTAAGTGCTGATAATATAAACATATTGAAGTAAGAATGAAATACGTAAATGTTAGAAAGATAATTTGTAAACCAGATCGCAAAGAATCGTTTAAATGAACTTTGAAATTAGCTCTTTTAATATAAGGAAATGTTGTAGATGGGGGGGGGGGTATTGCAAGGTCATTTAAATACTGATTTTCTGACTTTATTCTCTTTTAAATACATTTATAAATTGTGACTGTATGTATTTTTACATATATAAAAATACGAAAGTCGAATGACCTTTATTCATAAGCAAGATTTATAATGGTATATGCATGTGAGATGGATAGATGAAATAAGAAAGTGTGCAGGGGTGATGTGGAGAAGAGATGGTAGAGATCGGAGAAGATGGATTGAACTTGGAAAAAGCTTTATCCTGCACTGTATTGATAATGGATGATGATGATGATGATGATGCATGTATGAAAGACATATGAAGGTTAAAACATACAAACCATTTCATACATTTGTACAAAATAACAGAAAGAACATTTATTGAGAGTCTTTGCATTTGGAAACGTAAAAAGAATAACTAATTTATATTTGACTTTTTAAAATAGCAGGAGTAATACTAATACTATTATGAATTTTATAAGTTTAGTCAAAAAAAAAGTTTGTTAATAATGAAATATAATATCTTTGACAAATAAAATCTGATTAGCGGCAGTTATTTTTATTCTATGATAAGGAAAATACTCTAGTAAATTATTTTCATTTTTTGTACAACTGCTAAGAATTATATGCCTTAAAAATATTTTATAATAATTATTGCTTTAAAAAAGTAAGTAATCAATTATATAAATTCAAATTTATAAAGAAAATACAAAATATGTTTATGAAACTTAATTTTAAATGAGTTCTATTACTTCAGAAAGTGATTGAAAATTTAAAGGTATATTTAGAGAAACGTATTTTAATTAAATGTGGGATGTAATTAAGGTTTTTTAATTATAGTAAAACTGAAAAACGAGATTTGAATTATTATTTATTGATTTGTATTCTTTGTTAACCAGACAAAATACAGAGGCTCATATAGCCTAAAGATTAGCCGAAAAACTTACAACTGATCGTTAAACAAGTCAATTTCATTTGAAATGTGATTATTTAGAGATGAATAAATTTTATTAAAAAAATTATCAGGACAAATCCAAAAACTGTAACATCCCAATTACACTGAAACAATGCCGCAACTTTAAGAAGACAAAATGAAATTTTATTACAATTGTGGAACTTAAATAAAACAAGATATAACCAATAAGACAATGCACTTCAAATTATATAGTATTACCCAATAGAAATTCGTTTTTATGGCATGTCACTAAGTTTAAGATTTAGTGATTCATGGATGTTAGATAGCTGTGTCTAATAAATTCAAATAAACTGATCTGCTATATGTCTGAAGGTTTGTAATGATGGTATATTATAAGATGTGATATGTTGGAGTATTTCCATCATTTATGAGTGAATATTGAATGTATCAAAAATTTTAAACTTTATTTAAACTTTCCAAATACATCAACTTGTTAATAATAACACACAAATATACAATACAAGTTAGTAATTACACAACATTTCGAGTAGTATTATTCTCTACTCTTCTTCAGGTGTTGAGTATTGAATTGAAGGCAAACGCTCTACCAACTGAGCTATTCTGTAAAAGGCAACATATAGTAGAAATTTGATATATTTATATATGAGGGTTGGTTCAAGTCCTCCTGAGTCCTCCAATTTTTTTTCCAGTTTTCATAAAAATATTCTTTGACAACCTTAAATGTTATTTACTTGTATTGAAAGTGTTAGAACATCTAAATAAAATTTTCTCTACTTCTTCCCGTTGAGAATATGCCAGGCATAAATATGTATTATATATATTTGACAATCTTTTTTTAAGTTGTGTAATTAATCTTTAACACTTTGCCTAATATACTATCAATCTCTTTAATATAGTTTATCTTATATATTATTTATAATGAATCTAATGTCTACTGTCAATGTTTCCTTGATGGGTAATTTTTTTTGCAGGCTTTTCTTGGTATAATATGATTGTTGGCGAAGTTTCTGTAAATTTTCTGAAAAGGTCTGATGTATAGAAAATTAAAAGTTAGCATCATAAAATATTAAATAAATAGATAAAAACCTTAGTTTGATATTTGTGGACTATGTATCACCCAGAAACAGATTCACATGTTCATCATAATGTAACACATGCTCAAGGCAAATTGGGAAAAATTATTCCGTCATTTTTTTATTTGTATATGCTATTCATTTTTGGTTACAAGGTAATTTTCAGTTCTGACTTTGCTTAAATATAATTCTAATGATGTGTACATATAAAGACCAAACTAACAGTATTTCATCAGACACATCATTTAAGCGTATTACTTTTTAAAGCAAGAATGCATTCAGTAAACTATTGCTTATTAATTATAAAGCGTATAATATATATATATAAGTGCGTAGGAGAAATATTCAAAAATGTATTTGTTCACTTTGTGTATAAAGCAAATAAGTCCGTCTATTATAGCAGGCACTAACGTTACTATTCTTAACTTCATTAGCGTTAGACTTTATTTGGAATATTATTATATATATGAACAATTTATATAAATAAAAGGTTTTTTATCTAACTCTATATTACTCAACTTATAGGGACACATTTTCTTTTCTTTTTACATAAACCAATTTCTCAATTTCGCATTAATGTGAAATAGGTATAATTTCCTCACAACTATTTTAAATTTCAGTTGAACACTTTAGCACGTCAAAAGGATTAATTTAAAAGGAAATACTTGGCAAATTTACAACGCTACTTGGCGGAGTTAACTCAAAAGTTTGAAAACAGTATGCTTTAATCGTTTCTATCTTTATTTTTTTTTTGTCTTTATATTTTTTCTGTTTTTGTTGTAAAGACTAATCTATGTTGTTACGAAGATTAATTGGCATATAATTACGTTTTATACCAACTTTAATCAAAACGATTAGTTTGTAGATTACGATTTTCTTAATCTTTGAGCTGTAATAGGAGCCCTTTAAACATGCGAAAGTTTTTGGAGAGGAAAATATTTATGGTGCATGTTAGTTTTATTAAATGAATAATGTGTTCAAAACAAAGGATTTAATTTGAATTATTTGGACAAAAATGGAATTTAATCAACCCTGTAAGTATATCTATTTTTATTTTATGCTTTAGTATATTTTATATATATACACTTTATAGTTTTAATAAATGGGTAATGATTACAAAATATAATAATTAATGTCACCCTATTATAAAATAAGGAAAAAAAAGAGAAGGGGCGGGGCGGTAGAAGAGATAATAGAAATAATAAAAATTACGATCTGATATAGTGTTTTTGAAATATTCATCAGTATTTAATGAGAGAAGTTTCTACTTTTGTTGAAAATAGAATATCGCTATTTTTTTTTATAAGAATTTGGAGCTATATATGTTATTCTTTTTATTGAGTTTATTAACAGAGAAATTCATTCAAGCAATTATCTCTTGCAAGTGTTTAAAATTAAACTTACCATTTTTTTTTTTTCAAAACATATTTTAGAACTGATAAAAGGAACTAAATCTTATATGTCATTAATAATTTATGTCATAAATGTCTTTATCAAGTAAAAAAAAGCAGCTTATTAAATATTGCTAATTAGTTGCTAATATTTAGTTTTTTAATAATGCAAACTGTTATATATATATATATTCGCAAGAGAGAGAGTTTATATAAGTACAGATACTTTCGTATTAGACTGGCAACGCATTAAACGTTTTATGCCATTTCACATCTGTATCAATCTGCGATAACTTTTTAATCTTTTGATCTAATCATATAACGTGTACACTGGAACTTCTACAAACTTAAATGATAAATTCGTCAAAATATATTACATGCACATATTTTCAGATTTACAAAGTTATTGTTAGACTTAAAGTTTATGTGAAAAGATGCAGCAGTTCTAATATGTAACTCCAGTGGCACCAGACAAAATCTGTAAAAGTACATTTTTAACAATATTAAAAATATAAAATTCACACAAAGAATAATAAACATAACATAACATTACGCAATTCTCAGATGTTACTTACAAATTAAAAAAATAAATACATATATACAAGCTAGTCATAGAATTACAAAACAATCACTAAAGCAAATAATAATAATAATAATAAAAAATAATAATAATAACAATGACAACAATACTACTACTACTACTACTACTACTGCTACTAAAACTGCTATTACTATTACTACTACTACTACTACTACTACTACTACTAGTAGTACACTACTACTACTACTACTACTACTACTACTACTACTAGTAGTAGTAATAATAATAATAATAATAATAATAATAATAATAATAATAATAATAATAACTAATAATAATAATAACTAATAATAATAACTAATAATACACTACACTACTATACTACTAATAATAATAATAATAATAATAATAATAATAATAATAATAATAATAATAATAATAATAATAATAATAATAACAATACCGCAGTAAACTCTAGAAGTGCTACCTCAATGTTTCATTGTTCTCCATGTTTAAACCCAGAAAAATCTTCAAAATGCATTTTTTACCTAGTAAGAATCAAATATACATAGATATTAAGTACAATTCAACAAATAAAAAATATTTTTTGTTTGGCAAAAAAATTAATCACGGAAATTTTTCAGAAAACAAATATTTTCAAAATGATAACATGTAAATAAAGTCAGACACCAAGTCATGTGACCTGCAGTAAATCCTCCAAGAGCTAGTTAAATGTTTCATAAGTTTATGTGTTTGAATCTAGAAAAAAAAACCAAGACGCACTCTTTTTTAAGTAAGAATGAAATACGTATAAATATTAAGTGCAACTGAACAAATTAAAATAAGTTTTCTTTATTTAAAAAAAAAAAATTACCCATGGAATGGATAATCAACTTAAACTGCAGCAATCCACCAACATACACAATCTTCTCTAGCAAAAACATTTCACCACCAAGAAAATACCATACATCATAGACTCTAATAATCACCCCCAACCATGTTTTGTAGAAAATTATTAATATCTGCCTATATATTATCAAAGTCTTCATAGGTATGTATCTGTTTGAAAAGTTTGTAATCATCTGCATAAAACAATAGTAATTATTTGATTATTGCCTATTGAAAATCATACAGAAAAACATTAAATAATATAAGTGACAAAACGTTTCTGTGAGTAATTCGTTTCTAAAAAAAATCTTCCTTTTTTCATATTCATAACAAAGCCTTCTCTGTTGGATGGCTATTAATTTATTATAGGTACGACATTCATTTTTGTTATTAGCTTTCTCAGTTTATCTATTAGAGAATTATGCTTTTCATTGTCAAATGTTTTAATGACACAAAAACTAACAACATCCAAACCCACACTATCTTAATTGAATGAGGATATATTCATTTTGTGGAACTCTATCATTTCAAATAATTGAGATTGAATCCAACACTTCTTGATGTATTCAGTTTTTTTGTTCTGTTCACTGATGTAACCACTTTTTTTAAGAACAAATAGTTTGCTTTGAAACCTAATAATAATAATAATCAAATAATAATAATAATAATAATAATCAAATAATAGTAGTAGTAGTAGTAAGAGTAGTAGTAGTAGTAGTAGAAGTAGTAGCAATAGCAGTTATAGTAGTAGTAGTAGTAGTAGTAGTAATTTAAAAAAAGTATTACTACATCTTTTTCTAAAATATTAGCGTTTCTAAATATTATATCTAAAATATTCCTACATCTATATCTGGCATAAAATTACAAAACGTTTAAATTAAAACATACTCTATAATGTATAGCAGTAATTACAAATGAATGCATCATCATCTTTATGCAGTCTCCACCATATACATTCTACCAGATATGAATCTGGTGCTGGCATGCTGTTCCTTGATGTTGTTTATTACATCATTTCCCTGCGCTCCAAAGTCATTCAGTGCTCAGAGTGTAAACTTCAGTTTCTGAATTCACAAAATTATATTTGTGGTGTACATGAAAAAGGTCATAATTAACAGCTCAAAATTCACAATTTTATACTTTTTCCAAAAGTCCAAATAAATTGTCAATTCCTAACCTCATTTGGTTTGATGGCTTCTATCAGGATTGTCATTCTTCTAACATGATTTCTTATAATGAAAAATTTATCACTTTCCTTGCACAAATCACAAACCCCCACTGTTCTTGAAGAATTCATTCAGCTTGTTTTTTTTTACTTTTTGTGAAAAGGCTCTCATCAATTTCAACAATTTTTATAGGGCTACCAATTTGACATTTTCTCACCCTATCATTACAGTGGCACAAACTTCCTGCACTCTATTATAGTTTTGACTGCTAAACCAAACTTTGTTTTTCCCCATTCTATGGATGTTAATTTGCAAGCCCAGCTGTAAATAAATCAGATTGCCATCAAAAATGAAATTCCATAACTGTCCAACAACATTTTCTTATGTAGACCTATTTTATTATTACATCCTTAAACATTAGAATGTCGTTGCTTGTGAAATGTGGATGTAAAATTTTATAGTATTCCATTCGGACACACTTTTTCAGATGACAGGATTCCTTTCTCTTGAAAATACTTGACCACATTGATCTTAATAGCAGATAAACTCTTAATGTTCATCATTTTGTACTGTTTAAATAATGTATTGATCAGAAAATGGAAAAGTAAATCAAAATGACAAGTACATGTATTCACTCACTTAAAATCAAAAATAGTATACTAGGAGGTCAAATATTATGAAAGTGTAAATTTAGGAAATATAAAAAATTCAATTGATTGCACTATGCAATGAAATAAAAAACACTTTGAAAATAACTTTTCTGCAATGTATCTGGACAGAAATGATGAAAATTATAAAAGTGTAAATTTAACACAGAAAACATTATAGGACAAGATCAGATGAGATCACAGGCTATATTTGATGGGACTGCAAAGTTAGACATTTATCATGGATGTTAAAAAGAAATTACAGGTCTAATATGTAAGTATCTAAATATATTGGACTATAAATAAAGGTGGGATTCAACCTTTGTCATTAAAAGATGTTTATCTTGACTAGAGATTAAGAATGTTGATTGTTATTGATATTGGGATTGTCTGAGAATTGACTGATTATTTACAAACATATTTAGGCTTGATCATTATTACTCTTATTATTTAAGTAACACATTGGGTGAAATTTGAAAATTGTAATTGCAATTTGAATGCTTGATTATTTATTAATCTGCATTCAGTACAGTTTATATTTGCCTGTTTAAATAGATTTTGTTAAACTTCTTTGTATCAGAAATTTCAATCTCCATGGTCAAGTTGCAAAATTTAGAGTCTATATAAATATATTAGACCTAAAATAAAGGTGGGATTCCATCTTTATTATTAAAAGACTATGATTGTTGATTGTTATTGATATTGCGAAGGTTGAAGTGTTGACTGATTTTAATGCTATATAATCAGAAAAAGAAGAACAATGCTACACTATATCAGTCTAAGTCTTTTTATATAAAAATGTTACCCTTATAAACTTACATGTAACTAAACATTTATTGACATCATCATCTATTAGGCACACAAAATATGAACGTACACTTTTTGGAAGTTTTAAGGGTTTAAAGTATGATGAAGCTTTACGTTTGAAAGCTTTTTATTGCAGTGGTAGAGGGGAAGTCTCCAAAATTCAAAGTCCATCCTTTGTAAAACAGTTGATAAAAAATCAAGTCATATGACTTAATTTTAATAAAGCTCCTATTTACAAATGTTATATATAGAGTAAGTTAAAAACAAACTCTTATAAAGCTTCAAAAATACCACGGTCTGAGGTTGAGGGTATTTTTGAAGCTTCATAAGAGTTTGTTTTTAACTTACTCTACATATAACATTTGTAAAACAGCTCTTTTATTTTATACCTATAACTTTTTGAACTATGTAGCAAATAAAATCATACAATTATTTTGTTCTTAATACTTAATATTAATGTTAATTTAGAAAGAATTGTGTTTTAAACAATTTTAGAAAGTTTGTTTTAATTTTTACATAATCACATACTCAAACACTCACACAAATATGAAAATACTCAGCAGTGGGATAATATGTAAGAGTTTTAGGGTGATTCCATTTCATTCACTTCTGCATCCATCTTTTTATAAAATTTCTGGATCAATAAAGTCATTAGATTATTTATTTGTTTAACAGTAGGCACAAGCTATGGACTGCAAATAAAGTTAATTTGTATGAATATATATTGTAACCTTTTAATAAATAAGGAGGAGGTAGAGAGGAGAGGATGTGGGGAAGGAAAGAGAGAGGAAGGAAATATGATAAAAGATGAGATAATGCTGTAGACATGTGAAATGATATGAAATATGAAGGATACAATGAAAGAAATGAGTTGATGAGATGAAATGTCAATTGTATTATTCTGCTATATTAAAGACCCTTAATGACATAACTCAGTGGGGTTACAATAAAATTAAAAATGAATGATGTTATACAGAGATATAAAATCAGATGGAGGCAAAATCTAACACCAATGCAAACAACTATTGTGACATGTCAAGCATTGGTGGTCAAGAGGTCAGTGATGGCTGCTTTACAAGCAGTTGTCCCAGGTTAGCGGGTTCACTTCCTAGTTGATGCTATGACACATGAGAAAAAAACTATTGTGACATTCAATAATCTAACATAAATAAGAAAGTATACTTTATATCATTATTTAATAGTTATCAGAATTAGCCTCCTATCAAATCATATACTCTGAATTAAAAATAATATTTTGTTGAAGGACTATTTCACTAAACAATACTAACAATGACAACAAGAGTAAACAATATCAGTGGTTTAATTAAACTCTTGTGAAAGATAAAAGTTTGAAGTTACCTAATAAATGATTGTATGAATGAATAAACAAGTGAGTGATATCCTGCCGGACAGTAGGATGCAAGCACTACACTGGTAGTGACTGCTTCCCCATGATAAGATAACCATCTTTCATTAAATCACAACATACAAAAATGCATTAATTTAAAGATGTAATTAAATAATTCAAATTTAAACTAACCATAGACTACTACCCAGGACAGCAATCAAGCTGGTAAAGGACAAGGGTGCTTTTTATGCCTTTTCACCTACTCACAGACAACCTTCTTATGAAATTAAATGCATATAAATTTCAATTTTAAAATACACCAAGATAGTGTGCAGTCTGCAACATAGTAAATAATTTTCCAAATTACAAATAATCTTCATCTTATATTATATAATCTTCAGTCTTAGAAAAAAAATAATAGCTTTAAATAAATCTTAAAATAAACACTATATTAAGTATCTGTTAAGGTGATTCAATCTAGGAATCACAATTATAAGCATGGCTTTATTCGATTTAACCCAGTATAAAATATATCTTGGGTGTAATATAAATAGTAAATATTGTGAATATCATGCACATTATTAACCTTGTGAACATTGTGAACTTTTGAAACTTTTGGAATCTTTGGAACTCAAGACAATAGCATACAAAAGAAAATAAACAGAAACTGAACTTTGTTTTTTTTTAAACAATAGCAAATTTGATTTATTAACAATATAACATAACAAAATATTTATAAAGATTAAGGGAAACATTGCCAAGATAGCACTGTTACATTTAAATATTTTGACTAACAATATGTCTTCCATTTATTTAGTTTACCACTAAACTTCAAAAATTTAGTTAAACAAAATAATTGATTGTACCTCATTGACTCTCTTCCACTTTTTATTTTTTATAAAAAAATAATAACCAAGAGGGAACAGTGACTAATTTAACTTTAAATTTATTTCAATAAAACTCCTTAAGATATTTAAGATCCTCATTTTTTTTTACTTTTCATTAAAGTAGCATAAGCTTAATAAAACATAACCTTATTTTACTGGTACATTTTACAATACTGCTGTCAAATTTAGCAACCAGGATAATAAACTTGTCTGTTTATATTTAATACAGTAAGCTAAATAAAATTTGTGCTAGGACTGGCATGTCCAGCACCAATTTTAAAATTATACTTAATTACACTTCTATTATTTAGGATTATTACTGGTAAGTACTTAAGTAAATTTATATTAAATGCATGGGCCATAAATCAAAACTCATTTTCACCCTCATTTCAAGAAATTCTTGTCCACATAATATTACTACATCACATGTTTTAAAATTGGAGGACTTACATCTCCCACAGCAAAAACTCTGGATGAACACATTAATTATATAGTATGTGCACATTGAAACTTATGACCATATGCATAAATCTACATCCTTAAAATATTAATTGTTGTTGGCTGACTTGTGGATGATAAAACTATCATACTAGCACAAGGCAGACATTGATATATATTTAAGCACTAAAGTAGCTAAGCACAATCTGAAGAAACTACATTATTCAAACAAACAGATTTTGTCATAACATATTTGAAACACATGCAACCTCACCTATTGTGGGTGGAAAATAGCATTAATATATCATGAGTGATAGGCCAAAATGCATATATACTCTGAAGAGCTGAACAACTTAGCAAAACTGTGGTGGCTTCCAAAATGTCTATCATTGAGGCAGAAAAGAGGATGCATGGACTTTGTCACAGCACATCAGAAACATGAAAGACACATCAAATACAAATACTTAATATATATATGTGATAATCATTACTGAAAAGAAACACTATCACCTCATGAAAAAGCAATAAAATAAGGATGGAGGACTTTGTCTACTCCATCAAGCATAATAGTAATAATAATCAGCAAGGCCTTGCTCTATGAAGCCAACAAAAACTAAACTAACAACAACAATATACCAGCATCACTTTAACTGACTAAAATCATCTTCAAGAATTTTAAATCACAATAGATATTAATCAATGTCAGACAAACAATGCAAATTATATCAAAGGACCCTTAAACTAACTAATTAAGAATATTAAACACATATAAAATACTAGTTCAGAAGTACAATGCACACATAATAAAATATTAAATATTAAACTATAGTGGCTAGTGGACACTAATAATACAGTGAATTAAATGTGAGAAAATTAATTCTCAGTGCATATAAAAAATAATACTAACGGTTATAATTACTATAGCCTTTATGTAAAATATAATGGAAAAGTCTCTAAGAATCTATTTGGCTATTCTAAATATAATAGAATAAAGTACCATACAATCAAAATAACTAATGGTAAGATATTAAAATTCCATTAGATAAGAATGATTAAAATATATATTAGCCAATCAAACACTTATCGAATATATAATAAAAATAATACCCGTGAGTGGTAGAACATCTACACATCATAATAAACCTATTAAGATTAAAACTATGTGAATAAAATTACCTGGGATATATATTATACCAAACAGTATTATACAAATGGAATACATTTATAAAGAAAACATTGCATAAAATATTTTTCCTTTTTTTAAAAAAAAAAAACAAAAACAAAAAAAAATAAAGTAAAACTTTAGTTCATAATTTCATCTTTCTCTGCACTGGCCATCCATTAAATACAGTATTATGCAAAGCATCTGTTAAAATGTATTAACTGTAAACATGGCAACATTTCCACAAATATGTACATACAACAGTTTCTTAAAACTGATTCAGTTCTTCATTCAAATGTATTATAATTAAATAAGCAATATATAATAAAACAAAATATTAATAATAATCTGGTGACAATGAAAATAGCTAGTAAAATACATTATTCAACTGACAAAATTATTTATCGGATCCCACTTGTTAGAAAACTGTACATATTTATTGTCTTTAAATCTTTTTCTAAAAGAACACAATTAAAGCATTTTAAACATTTCTCTACTTATAACACAATGATGCTTCCAGATTATTCTTGAATATTTATATTAAAAGAAACTTCAAATATATCTGGCAGTAAAGATAAATGCAGTCCGTCAAATGTCTTTGGAACAAATCTTACTGACTTTGGATATAGATTTGACATTAATATCTTTATGCAACTTTACTTGCAAATTATCTTCCAAAATTAGCAATTGAAAGAAGAGTTTCAGCAGAGTAAACATTTGAAAAACTGTTATTAATATTATAAACATAAAACATTATTCTGTAAATAATTTCCATATAAAATATTTACAACACTGAGGCAGAAGCAGGTGATTAATATAATGTAGATGGTTTTAATTAGCAACAGGTGAAATTAATACAAAGCATATTTAAAATTTAAAAATATATAGCTAAGTCTCTATGTATTTTAATTTTTTTCTTCTTAACATTATCCTATCTGGTGGAGAACTAAGTAAATATAAACTGGTAAATAGATCCATGTAATAATAGTTTCCCAATAAATATAATAACTGCATAATGTTTAAATTTATTTTGTAGTAGATATTACTTTAGAAGATAAAATAATTAGTGATTATAATAAAATTCTCTTGAAGCAATTTACAAAAGTTTAGAAAGCTAATTGAAAGTCAGATATCAAAGAAATGAGTTACCTATCCTTAGCCCAATGCATCAGAGACAAAAGATATTAAGATATAATTTACAATACTTTTTAAAAAATAAAAAATAAAAAAAAATTAATAATTTCTACCTTGTGCTAGAGAAAATTTCAGAGCAGATTTTAAAAATAATTCAGGAACTAAAATAAACAAAACTTCTCTTTTTATAGTCAATTTTTTTTGCTAACCCCCTCCCAAGCTTTTGTTGTCAATTTCTTTTTTAATAGCCAATAAACAAAACCTTTCTTTAAAAACTGTAACTTTTAAAAATCCAGTCATAAGACAGATGGATTAATAAATGATGTCAAATTAATCTAGTTATCCAAATACACAATATAATGACCTTAATTCAAAAAGTTGGTAATTTTTTATAACAATAATATATATATATATATATATATATATGTATATATATATATATATATATATATATATATATATATATATATATATATATACTATATAAAATTAAAACTGGTCTCATTTATCAACTGATATACTTTAGAATACTTCTATCCCAAAATTTAAATTAATAATTATTTTATTCATTCACTTCACTTTTAAACTAATATTATAACTAATTGGTTATTCTTTTTTTAACAAATTGATATAACTCAAATTAAAACTATTTAACTGATTAGAGAACATTTTTTATATCTCCATGTACACAAACACACAAGCAGGAAAATAACATATACTTTTAAATCTTTAACTTGACTTCTAATTAACCTTTAAATATTTAACTAGAAGTTTTAATGATTACAAATAAAATATATGTGAATATTACATTGAAATAGGTTTTAACAAGTTTAAGGCTAACTTAGATTAAATATTAAATTATTATCTTAATGTTTTAACTTTTTAATAGCCTGAAATGCGATATCATGGTTGTCACCTTTAGATTGCTCTAACTCAGCCAATTTTTTAGTTACATTGAAGAAAAATACCCGTATTAAAGCTTAGAGCGAGGCCTATAAGATGCTGCCATCTTTTGAATCATTTTACAAGTAAAAAATCAATACTAGAAGGATTTTAAGTTGAACAAAAGAAGAAGGCCAGTTTTGATTGGTTGGATAATCTATTCCCAATCTATTCCTAATTCTTACTGGCTGATGATTCCATTAAATATTTTTTCACCGCTAAAATGAAAATATATGATTTGGAGTGTTTTTTTTATTATGTTTCGTACATATTATAAATAATTTTCATAAAATCTAATATTTCTAATAAAAATATAGTTATTTTACAAAAGTAGTAAGGTTTTATTTAAAAAAATATATACTTTACATGATTGTAAATTGAAAAAGAAAACAGCCGCAGCAGCAATTTTTGACATCTTGTCAAGAGGCTAGATTGCTCTAAGCTGTTTATTTGATTTTCAAACAAAGATTAATGATTTAGAATATTTTTCTGGCATTATAATGTATTTTGGTGTATTTTTTTTAATAATATGCTGAAAGTATAATTATTTTGAGAAAGATGTTAAGATTTTTCCTAAAAAATTCTTAAAAAATTCGTAACATGAAATCTGGGAGGGATCTAAATGACATTTATAATGCTTCTAATTCACTCGTAATGTTTTCTTTGATTTTTTCGCTTTTGAATATTTCTATAAAATACAAATAAAAATATATTTTTGAAATAACTTTCGTTTACTTTCTTAACATTACAAATAATTAATATACTTTTTGAAAATGAAACTAAAATTAATATACATTAAAAGATGAAAATAGTTGTATCAAAAAGTTTGTCACTTGACCAATTAAAAGTTTCAGAGTTTTACTTTGCTGGACCAATAACAAAAGTGTTATATTTAAGTGTTAAAAAAACTTTAAAGATTAACATTAAATCAATGTCACACTGCATACTCTATTTATTATAAGCTCAATTATTATTCTACAAACTAAAAATATAAGACAAATGATATCTTATGGCACAATCAATAACATTATCATTTATCATTTTAAATAATTAATATATATTTTAAGAAAAATGTTATATCATGTCTCCAATACAACTACAAATTTGTGGCTTACTTTGCACATATAATTATATTAACTTGCTACATATAACATTATCAACTATTTTATACTCTATTCATTAATTATTTTTTTTTAAAATCAGGCAACTGTATAAAAATGGTTAAACTAATACAAACGATGGTAGCAAGTGAGAAATCGCTTAGCTACAATTATAGATATGCGACATTTTTTGCATGCATTAGTGAAGCTATAATTATACTTAAAATAATGTGTAATAGATCTGCTTAGTGCTTTCAACATTTACACATTATTTTAAGTATAATTGTAGCTTCACTAACGCACGTGAAAAAAAGTTACATATTTATAATTACAATTTTTACTAGTGAAGAGAAAAACAATTTATTAGCTACAATATATTTGACATTAAAAATAGATAATTAGTATTTCTTCTTTCAGACATTGGCTTCATAGGAATGGCATTGAAATAAGTTTGCTCTAAAAAATAGCTCTTGATTTGAAAAAAAGGCCAAAACAAGTGTTGTTTAGGTCAAAACATTTTGTTTGATTAGATCTTTATTCAAACACCAAATCATTATAAAAGCATAATATACTTTTTAAAATTTATTATTATAGATGACAGTGAAATATGAATTTTAATTTTAATAACATAAACATAGAAAATTTATAAAGAATATAAATTTAATTTCGGTGCAGTTCAATTTACTATTTCAGATAGATGATATTGTTAAATTTAAAATTAATGAAATTTGAATTAGAATAGTTTTACAATATATTATATATATATATATATATATATATATATATATATATATATATATATATATATATATGTCATATTATTATTACTATTTGCGGGATATCCCGCAAATAGTAATAATAATATATCTTTTATCCGTGAAAACATTAGAATTAACATATATATATATATATAATTAAAACAAGTTATAAATTTCGTGACTTGCTTTTAAGCATGCATTTTATGATCACTAGATGGATCTTACCAATAATTCTAAACAAGCTTTTTTTATAAGTGCTGAAAGAGATAGAATTCAAAATCTCTATTGTTATCCCTACCTCCAGACCAGATGGTTTTGAGTTTATAGCTTAAGTCAGTGGAGGTCTGGAAATTTAGAAACTAGACCTAAAATACTAACTCAAAAGGAAGCACTTATAAAACATGTTTCTATCAATTTGAAAGCATGAATTTATCAGCCATGTATATGTCTTCAAATCAGGCCTACCAAACCAGATAGGTATATGGGTCTGAATGCAGCTCAGTTTCATCACATAGTAATAGCCTCTGTAATATATAACATTGCAAAAATCTTCATTTGGTACACTTATAATAATTAAAACAAGTTATAAGATTTTTGCAATGCTATATAATGCATAGATTATTTCTATGTTGTGAAACTGAACTGAATTCAGACCCATATAGCTATCTGGTTTGGTAGGCTGGATTTGAAGACATTTATGTGTCTGATAAATTCATTCTTTCAAATTGTTAGAAATGTGTTTTATAAGTGCTAACTTTTGAGTTAGTATTTTAGATCTAGTTTCTAGACTCCCAGCCCTCCACTGATGTAAGCCATAAGCTCAAAACCAGTTGGTCTGGAGGTAGGAATAATGAAAGAGATTTTGAATTGTATCTCTTTCGGCACTTATAAAAACAAAGCTTGTTTAAAGCTATTGGTAAGCTCCATCTAGTGATATATATATATATATATATATATATATATATATATATATATATATATATATATATATATATATATATATATATATATATATATATATATATATATATATATATATATATATATATATATAATTTGAAATGCATAAAATTATAATTATCAAAGTTATACTTTTATAAATAATTAAAGAAAATGCAAATAGAGAAAAAAGTAAAAACATTAAAAAGTATGAATTTAATAAATTTTACATTATTCCATAAGCCACTTTTTAATTTCTTAACTTATATAATCTTAAAAATTTGTTAAGGCTACTTACAAATTACATTTATTTTTTATTTGTTTTATTCTTTCCAAATATTGAACTGATATTGTGTTTTATGTTTTTAATGCATTCTAAGTAAAACTAAAGAAAATACAAAATTTAAAAAAAATTATAAAATACATTTTAATAATAAAATGAAGATTATCTGATTTAATAATTTGAAGAGTTTAATTGAAAATTTGAAATGGGTCAAGGCAAATAGAGGTAAGTGCATAATTTTAAGATTGATGCTGACTTAGAAACATTAAAAAAAGTTAAAAAATGCATAATGTTCAACAATGAGGCTGTTGTTAGTTTTTACAGAAAAAATATTAGTGTTTTAGTTGTTGGAATTTTTTTTTTTTAGTGTTTGAAGTAATTAATGGGATTAAATTCTCCAGATTCTATTTGATCACAAAAACCTTTAATTTTTATTACATTTTCTGTAACTTCAAAATATTTGTTAGAAATATATATTACTCACTAAAATTATTTAAAAAAATATTATTTCAGTGTTGCAATATAGAAAAAAAATATTAAAGTGAAATACATGCAACCACTGATAAAAATATTAAATTAAAAAAAAACAACTAGATTTTCTTTACCTATTTCAAATATCTGCAACTACTACTATTTAAGCTTACATTTTTAGGCAGTACATTATGTTAAGGTGTATATATATATATATATATATATATATATATATATAAAAAAAAAAAAATATATAAAAAAAAAAAAACTTATATTACAGTGTGTGGTGGTTAGTAGTGGGTCTTTTCTCTGTTACTGCAAATTTAATGTTTTAATTTTAACAAAAATCGAAAGATGTCAGCATTATATGAACCTATACAAAACATTGTGTGTAATTAACAACACCTTCTATTGTTATGACAAATTTATTAAGGAGGTGACTATAAACATTTAATATATATATATATATTATAACAGTAAGGAGAAAGAGCTTAGTATATCTGCGCTACAAGGGTACCACTTGGCTACTTAGAACCTAGAAAATTTATATAGTAGGCAGATACATAAGATAAAAAAATATTTTATTTTATATATTTTGAATTTGACTGTTAGACCATTGTCACTAGCTCAGCAAAGTAGAGATTTATATTTTATACATTCCTATATAAGAATATTTTTTTAAAAAAAGAATAAAATAAGCCATTGCCAGTAATTAACACACAAACATTTATTTACACACATATATATAAAATTTAACATTATTATTTTAGTATGTTTACTTTAGCATTTAACATTATTTTTAACTTTTATTTTAGATTTTAATTTACATTTTAATTTTTATAAGTTCGCACAGATGGATTTATAAAATGTGTTTTTAATGTTGACTGTAGATCGGTTACATAGATTACATGGTTAAAAACATTTCAAAATAAACATAAATGATCAAAATATAAAGTCATTGATGGAAATGCAGAGGTAAATTTATAAGAAACCCAATGGCATTCATCATAAGATCCCGCATAGACACCAATAAGTTAAAAGACATCTGAATAAATACATTTTAGATACTCACCGAAAGGTATTATTATTTACCGAATGTCTATATATTTTGATCAAATATGAACACCAAAAACATAATTAACTGATAACGAATCCATGCAAGCATCAATACCCAACTTAAATTTACTGCATTTAGAGTGTCAAGTATGAATAGACTACATAGATTGCATTTGAAAAGAAAATATTTATCCCTTATTTAACCTTAGGCCAAAAGCTCGCAGTTAAACCAACGTCAATCCATCTGATATATCAATATATTCAATGTAATGTGAATATGACAACACAAAATACCATACTGTCAGGAATGTACATCTGAGCAGCAGGGTTAAAGGAAGAAATTGACTCTCATCCAGATAGAAATAGTACATCTATCTGATGAGAAGAGTAATAAAAAAAATCCATAGGAACAGACAGCGGTCATTTTTGCCGACTTACGATCGCATTCCATACGCAAAAGGGGTTGTACGATGTATAATTTGATTTTGCATATAGCGAACCTTGAACTACATCTACTAATTACACCAATATATATAATCCATTGACCTAATTCAACCATGAAATAAATAACCTGAGATTACCCTCCCCTAATAAAACTTTCCAAATCTATATAGCCATTCATGCCTGACTTAAGTTTAACATTTATATAATATTAATTTAACGAAAAACAAAAATCATAATAAAAACTTAAAAGAACAAAAAAAATAAATGTAAATGATTTTAAAAAAGAAATACATCAAATTAAATTACTTATTAATAAATTAAGTTGGTCATATAGGATTCTATTTCTATAAATTCAATATTCGGAAAAAGTTTATATTTTAGAGTTCTTAGTGTTTTCAAATTTATATTCATTTAAGTTCATATCATGCTTACGGTTTTAGAAATGTTCATTAGTTATATACTTCTTACTGTTTTTGAAAAGTTCATCCTTTACGGATGCTTGGCATTTGGAATCCAGCATTAAATCCCTCGATGATCCTGTGGTCCTCAATATAAGAAAAGCTATGTTTCATTTTATTTTTTATAATAACTGAAGGAATTGAAAGTGCATCTTTCAATCTCTTCATCTCCAACTTTCTGACTTAACACATCTCAGTCTTCTCTTAAATCTCCTTCAATCACTAAAAATTTTATTTCCAAACTTTTTCTTTTATATATAGCTTTAGGATCCAATGGACATTACATCATCGATGATGATGATCCTTCCATTGAGGTCCAATTTCCCAATGGATTTCTTTCATAGGCCATTAGTTTCTATTGTTTTCCTATCTGACCATTGCTTATACATTTAAATGCTCAAGGGCTAGTTCACTTGGACTAATTAAAATAATCATTTCCATTTTTTCAATAACATTAATTAATTTGTTTTGTACAAACTTAGATATATTTTTATCTTTAAATCTTTACTGACAATTTAGTTTTAAAATACTTTTTTTTTTTTTTTTATAAAGTTTCTTTTTTTCTCTCATGTGTGCGATTATATATATATATATATATATATATATATATATATATATATATATATATATATATATATAAAATATATATATATATGAGTTTAGTATAGAATTTTAATTTTCAATTTTTAATTCTTAAAAAAAAAAAGAAGTTTTATTTGCGAACTTTTATTTTTTTCATGTTTAATAATAAAAAAAATAATGTAACGGCATATGTGCCCATTACAATATATATATAATAAATAAAATATCCGTTAATTAAAAACAATATTGTAATTATAATTGAAACAATATTTTTAATGGTTTACAAACAATTACAAACAATCCTTAAATCTGCAGAAGTACTTTCGGTTACTGCAGATTTAAGGATTGTTTGTAATTGTTTGTAAACCATTAAAAATATTATTTCAATTATAATATATATATATATATATATATATATATATATATATATATATATATATATATATATATATATATATATATATATATATATATATATATATATATATATATGATTCAAGTATGTAATATATAATATGCTCACTACTAAAATTAAATTTTTATTAAATAGATGATTACACAGTGAATTTCATTGGTAAAATTGCTAAATCAAAAATATGGATCGTTATATAGCACAAAATATGTTGTAATGCATATATACTTTTCAAAATAAAAGAGAGTCAATGACATTTTTAATCTTTATAAAAAATAGTTAAATGAGATTAAATATAATAAACAAGAGTCAACCTATTAATTCACAATATTTTAATGGAATAATAAAAATAAATACTTGTTGCATGTAGTTCTTTTAGACACTTAATATTTATAAGTTATGCTCAAAAATATTTATAATTAATGAATAAGAAGATAATATTTTGTTATTAAAATTATAATTATTGAGCTATAGAATATATATTTGAATTAAGAAAAACTTAACTAAATTATATCCCATGCATATGAAATAATTCTTAACTTAAAATATAATGGCATTTTTTCTATAAATACTGTACAATTATATATGCAAATATAATAATAATAATAATAATAATAATAATAATAATAATAATAATAATAATAATAATAATAATAATAATAATAATAATAATAATAATAATAATAATAATAATAATAATAATAATAATAATAATAATAATAATAATAATAATAATAATAATAATAATAATAATAATAATAATAATAATAATAATAATAATAATAATAATAATAATAATAATAATAATAATAATAATACATTTTAGAAAATTACCTGATTAATCATCCTCCAATATCACATTTAAAAATAATGCCACAGTTCCATTATCTATTTCTTGATTTATAATTTGCCAATATTTTATTACTGTAAAGAAAGTTGTCCAATGTAAAATATATTTTGTTAATTTCGATATTTTTTTCCAAATATCCCATTTATTTTTCCATTTAGCAGGTATTTGATTTATATGACATTAGTAGTATACAAACATCATTTTCTAATGCAATGCAAATACCCCTTCATTCAGCAGGTGTTTAGTTTATAAGACATAAGTGGATACATATCAGTTTCTATTCATGATGATGCAAAGAAAAATAACTCAATTTTTATCCTGTATTAAAATATTTCATCAACCTCACAAAACTATATTGGCAGATGAAACTAATTCCTGTATACATTTTATGTCATTAGCATTGATATTTCATTATTGATCTATAAGCAATATGCATTTTAGCCAAGAAATATTCAAAAGGTATTCAACACAATGAATTACATTTCATTGTTTTAATTATTTATCCTTCCTTATAACTCCTCAATGTGTCTCTCCAGGATTTTGAAGGAATATTAATTTTTTTAATCCATCATTGTATATAGTTAATGATAAAATAATTTAAAAATAAAAATAAACATTATACGAACTACATAGGCTCACTTCTATTGAAGGTAAGACATAAGAGAGCAACTTTAAACTGTTTAGCTTTATTTACAATCTTTTCATTTGACATCAGAAACACTATTATAATGCTTTTCATTAACTCTTCTGTCAAATAAAAACAAATAAGAACTTATTACACCATAATAATAAGATAATAAATAAATATTTCATAATTATTATATAACATTTAAATTTTTAAAAGAACAAATAATAATCTTTCACTCCAAAATAAAATAAACATTTCATATTACATTTTTATTATAATATACTAGAAGTATATTTTTACATATATTATTCCAGCATAATATTTCATGTATTATGCAAATAAAGTAACAAACATACTTAAGACATTAACTATTTGTATGTATTATTTCTACTTAACTATTGTGAATACAATAACCAAAATTCATATGATCATGCAATAATAATAACTTTATTATTTACATATTCATTTTTTTAGATAAGTAAAGTCAATTCACAGTTTTTTTATAATATAATAAATAATAAATGTTCCTTGCATCAGTATTATTGTTATCACAATAACATCTTCCGGTGCTCCCAGGATTATATTCACTATCAAATTCAAACAAAAAAATGACAATTGAAATTTCATCACATATTGAAATTTAGTTCAAATTTCACTTGGCACAATAATTATTCTCTATTGACTTTTTTAAAAAAACTAATAGAAATAATGTTATTATTACTTCTAATATAAACAATGAACTATTTTCACTCAAATGTAAACAAATGTCAATTATTGACTCTTTTCTCATTTCTTAATTATATAATGTTTAACAATCCTAAATATATAATCAGTGCTCCCATTAAAACAAGACAATAATTTGCATATTTATACGTATACCTTTTTCATACAGGTCAAACATATTTTACTAACAAATAATTGATTTACCTAGTGTTTTGGTAACAATGTATTATAATGCACAATTATGTGTCTATACTTTTCAATATTTCATGAAACCTTCCATTTCTATTTGCTCATGTTTTACTATGAATTTGAAACTAGTCTTTTATACCTTGATTTTTTGCAGTAACATCTTATAAATTGCAAAATCTTAAAATTTATTATAATCAAACAATATAACTTCTTATTCTTTAAGATTCCTTATATTGAAATCAATTAATTCAACATTCATACTATGACATCACCAAAATATTAATACAATTCTTTTCACATAATATATTTTTAACTTCTTTTCTGTCATAGTATTGCTTTTAACATCACATCCACTACTCAACATTCATGATAAAGTGATGTTCCAAAGGTTTTAATTATAAGCCATAATTATTGAATACTCTTACTAAAAATTATTTAAGACCAAATATTACTTACTAATATTTAATAACTGTAGGTCTTTATTATTTATTATATTTGCACTACTATGCAAAAATCTATATATCTCACATCTTAAGGTTATTTTAAAACTTTCCTATTTTTAGGATTACATGACATTTTATAAATAACGGAAGAAATTATGAACATGAATATTTAATAATTTATTTTCTTTTTTATTATATACCATACTACATATAATCTATAATACCACATTTTCACAATTGATTATTTACTTCTGATATCAAATATTTTCACAACAATCAAAAAATAATACTAAAACCCTCCCTTTTTATAAATGCCTGTTACTTAACAGATCATAATTTAAATTTATCAAAATGACAAATAAAGATCTCACATCTTATTTCATTTATTAATTCTATTATACTATATGGCATATTACATTTTAATATTTAAATTAAATAAGACTCATTTGTTCAGTTTAATTAAAAACTGTAAAATGATTCTCATTAATCTGTTAACCATATTATGGGTCTCTGAGGATCTAATGACATCCAAACATATAACAATATAAAACTGAGATTAAGCATCCTCTCTCTCTCTCTCCAAGTAATTTTCAACTATTTCAACTCCGAATAAAATAAATAAATTTCACCATCCTTATGATCATTTACAAAAAATAAAGGCTTAATTTGTTTCTTAGAATGTTTATTCCCTCTTTCCTTTACTATTAGATTATTATAATTTTTCCTTGAGGTGATTGACTAATTTGTTTCTTGTAGTGTATATTCCCATTTTTTTATTATTATAGCTGTGACTCTTTCAATAATTATTTTTCATCTTTCCCTTACTCCATAATGTATATTTTTTATACATTTGTGTTACATGTCTATAATCTAAATTATCAGATAATTTGTTATTTAAATTGTCAATTTCTTTGGAATTTTTTTTCCCCCACCATATTTCAGTTATAATTCTCTAACTATTTTAGTCATTATTTCCTCATTTGGTTGTAATGAATCAACAATTACAAACTTCATATCTAAACTTTTCTGCTCTCCTATACACCTTATTTTTATTACATCATCAGAATAATTTATCTCTATTGTTTCAAACATTTCAATAATAATTATTGCTTCTAAAGGCACCTGTTATATCACCCTATAATCTTCTATTTATATTTCATTAGATTCCATTTTCATATGACTTTGAATAACTTTTAATTCCTTTCTAGTATCATTTATCTCTTCTTGATGCTTTTTTCTTGATACCCAAATGTGCATGTCTTAATTTCCCTACTTAAATTTCCAAATATAACTTCTAACCATCCTGTGATATATCCAATGGTCTCTCAATACATTAAACCTGCAACCACATTTATCACCAGATCCTCTTAATTTAACATCCAAATTGTATATCTATTTTTTCAAATTGTGCATTCATAATATGTAGCATTAATTTATTTTTTTAAAAGCATAACATATTATGGAATTGCTCTGACACTATCTTTAAACCTTTGATATCTTCTCTCACATGTTTAATTTGAATGTCTATCATATAGTTTATTTCTGTAATAAGAGTGCCAATCATATTATTTATTTTTCTACTTTCAGTGAAAATATTATTATTTATTTCTTCTCTTAATTCATTACTTTCTCTTCCATCATCTTCCTCAACATTTTCTGAATACAATCTTCAGGCTCTGACAACACATCAGCATTATAGTTTTCCATAATTGAATTTTTTTTAAAAAAAAAAAAAAACTTATCTTTAACTGAACAAATTATGAAAATGTTTTAAATTATTTTATTACTTAACCTAAAATATTGGTCCATTAAACTTTCCAATTACTGAAAATAATTAGCAAAACAAAAACACAATAATAATGGAATTCTCTCTTTTTTTTTTTAGTGTACAAATCATTTCTTCACCTCTATTCAAACAAATTCTTTAATTTTTTTTATTAAATGAATTATGACTACTTATAAAATATTATTACTATATACAAGATATAATTTTATATTCCTTTATAGATATGTAGGAGACTGTGACCTGTATGATTTTGGTTTTTGATAGAGCCTGTAATTGATTCCACCATTTGTAACTGAATAAAGTGTGTATCATGAAAAAATGGTCCTGGTTTAATAATGCCCCATGAACTATAGCACCATTTGTAACTGAATAAAAGTGATGTTAACATCTTATTTAATAGCCTCACAGATTTGGACAACATTTGTAACTGAATAAAATATATCCCATAAAGTTGAATGCCATTTGTGACAGAATGAAATATGAGGACAGTATATCCCTGGCTATAACCTAATTATTGGACACCATTTATAACAGAATAAAAATAAACCAAGAAAGAACATTCCTAATTTAATAATGTATGTGAATTGTATGACACCTGTAACAGATAGAAAATGATGAACTGAGACAACATAACTATCAAGCAATGAACACCAAGATAACATCTAATTCAACCTTTTTATAAAGCCCTGTGTCTGGACATTATAACAAAATAAAACAATGATGATATTCTTTGAGATAACCCCAGAATTTTGAATAACATTTGTAATGGATTGGAAGTAAATAAAACCAATGTTTCAAATGATCATAATAATATGAGCATTATTTGCAACAGAATAGAAATGAAGACATAATAACTAAATGTCACTATATTTAAATTTGATATAAAATTAGTAAATTCTAAATTAAAATAGAAGTTTGAATAAACTTTCATGAATTATTTGATACATAATGAAATCTCATTCATAAACACTTGAAATAAAAATCATTTAATTGTAATGTAAATGTAATAGAGATTTAAAACGTCATAAAAAGTCAAATTTAATAAACTTTATTTGTTAAAATTGCTTTGTAAGTAGTTATTAATAATTTAGATAGAACAGAAAGGGGAAATAAATATTTATGAAGTAAATATGATTTCTAGTTAGTAAGAAATTAATTGGCTGGTGAAAATCGTATCAATTGGGGGATGAAAAGTTAGGTATAGAATATCTGTTGGGAGAAATTTGATAGAAATCAAGGGTTAATATAAAGTGTTAAAACTGATCAAGCAGAATCACGTGTGTGAGAATGCCAGCAAAATTTTAGTTATAAAAATAACTATTAATTATTATTGGGCATGTATAATTTCATCAGAAAGCTTGTTGAAAGAGAAATTATTTTATCTTAATTTTATATACATAGCTGTTAGTTCTGATTCAAAATCTTGAGTTCAAATTCGGTCAGCTATGTATGTTTTTTATTATTAAAATTTTTCATTTTGTTTTTCAAGTGGTTATCCATGATTAGCAGGAAAAGATCTAACAAAACCATATGAGTTCTGTCTGAATGTGAATAATTAATTGGAAAACAATAATAAATAACCAATTAAAATTAGAGTATATGGTTTTATTGACAGAAGACATCATTTAGAGATTGATTGGAAGGACATGACTATAAAAATCCAGCCATGTTCTGGGAGGGGCTTTCTTCTCATTTTGTCTGGGGTATAACTCCATTCAAGTAAGAAATCCTTAATTTAAACTAATATAGAGTAAGTTTTATCATCCTTCCTGGCTCAATCTCTGATTGAAAACTTGAATCAAAATTGTAATATTGTGAAAATATGATATGTGCTTAAGTTTCCCGCATGAGGCATATATTAATTCTTCCTGAAATTAATCATCATCTTGATTCATCATATGACTGCCATGGCCACAACTAATTGGAAAGTAATGCAACATCAGTCGCAGACAAAATTTTACTTTGAGAAAAGTACAGAAACCATAAATTTAATGAATGTTTATTTTAATTATTCATTTTTACTGATGGATGAATACTACTATTCATGTTACAAACTATTTAGAAAGAAAATAATCATCATAAAAAAGTGTGTAACTCAATTACACTGTAAATGTATATGTTAAATCCCACCTAAAATGATATTGGATCATCAATGCCTTAGAAAGCGGATGTATCAATGAAAATCAAAGGATTATCATATGACAGAGAATTTGATATGTTCACTACACTGAGATATCAAGAAGCCATGGAGAATTTCAAGAAATATAGTGCTATAATTATGTGAAAGAATACCTCACCTCAAGTTATCTGACTTTGCCAGCATAAAAAGTAATGAAGAAAATACTCTTTCATCTTATGGATAAATTATGATAAAGCTGGTTAAATTATATTATAAAGATAAATGAAATCCTATTCAAAGAAACCTAAACTGCCTGAAAGAAATTAAATCAACATTTAGAAAATTTACCACATCATCTAACTAAACATCACATTATAATTGGGTAACCTAAATCTTAAAAACAAACTCTGGATTATTTTCTGCATTTCTGAAAAAAAAAAAAAATATTTATGAGATAGTGTGGAGAGTGGTGGGTCATGTGAAAGTCTGTGCTCATACCCTGTCTATTACATATATAGACACAGGTATATATAGGCCTGTGTATTTCATCTATTATATTTGTAATACAAATTCTAATATGGAAAAGAAAAAAGGTCCTTCACTCTTGAATAGAGAGACCTTGTGGATTACTTAATAAAATATTTCTTTTAAATTTCCATGGATTACTTGTTTAGATAATGTGTGCATACAAAACCATTAAGGGATAATTGCCATTGCAGGAATATGAAAGGAACTTGGGATGACTATATTGGAAAGAGAATATACGTATTTTTATTAACTGTTATTTGTTTCTATAAACTATTTGTTTAATACATTATAGTACCATTTATCGTAAGTATAATTTAAGCGTTAATCAAATGTTTATTTCCTTTAAAGTTAAGTTAGCATAGTAGTTTAAAAATATGCCTTCTTTGAAATAATAAATTATCGCTTTACTCTAATGACACGAAAGAGAAATATGAATGAAAGGACTTTAAAATTTAATTATAATAAAATTGATATGTTTATTTTTGAATGTATGTTATTGATAGAATGAGATAGTCTTGTCACAGTTGAGAGAAAATTATTATATGAATGATGCACATTTATTTCTAGTTATTAAAGATGAAAATTGATTTTGTGTGTACGCGTACTTAGCTTGTAAAATTATAAGCTATTACATTGGTGTGATATTTTGTGTGTATAAATTAGATTTAAATTTGCATTTATGTCTGTGGATTGGTAAGTGACCCTTGTATGCTTGAGGTTGATGATTTATCACCACCTGGCCAGTTGATCTGCAGCATAGCTTGCTCATTAAGTAGCTAGTAAAATTTGAAGTAGTTAGAAGTTGTGGATGAATTTTCCCATCCTATGTTCATGTTACACTGTAGGATGACCTCTGTGTTGATGGCAATAGTGCTTTGTGCAAAGCCATCCATATTTGAGTGCATAGCAAATAGTCCTAGCATTTCTCAGCTTTTATGAAAAGGTTCTCTATTATTTATGGATCATTTCTGACACATTATGATTCTGAATTATTTTTGCTTACAGGTATATATTTATATGAAGAATAGAAAGAGTAAATATTGTTAATATTGCTGGTAGGGTCATAGAATAAATTCATTGTTTCTTTATGGCATGCAAGAGTTAAAGTACAATATAGTGTCATGATGTATCACACCTGGCTTAGCTTTATATAGATTGTTAAGAGCCAATAAAAATTATAGAATTAAGTTTTAAATTTGGAAAACATAAATATATTTATTTTGTTGTAATAAACAGTGTGCATTGAATTTCCATATTACTGCCAGAGCAGATCCTCACTGGACTGGTAAGCTAAATAAAATGTTATTAGTGTTGGGGACATTGGATATTATCTGTGTGTGGGTATGTGAAAGTGTGACCTGTATGAGACCTAATTCTTTAACACTTGAACAGTTTATCTATGGATGTAAGGATAAGCAAGTGCTTCATAATATTTAGATATTTAAAATAGTCTATCAAGACATATTCATTTACTCAAATTGTTACACAATTTATAACTTTATTTCTTAGTTAAAAACTTTTGGTTGTATTCTCATCCTTGGTGTTCACCTAGAGATGGTGTTGATGCTAATCAAAAACATATACATATAACGATTTCGGGGTCCGACCTAAATGATCGATTTGATCTAAAACGATCTGATTTTTTAGATTTGTAATAAAATATTCTACTAACTAATATTATTAAATGATGTTATTTTTTTTTTATTTTTGTAAATGTTTATTAATCTTAACTTGTTTTTAAATTTGTGTGTGTGTGTGTCTTTTTAAAGTTACGGTGTTTTTCTAACTTTTTTTTTTTTTGGACTTTATGTGTGTCTTTTTAAAGTTATAGTTTTTTTTTTTTTTGCAAGAGTAAATTAATACATTTATTCAAAAGCAAGATGTAATAAGCAAATGTTTATTAATCTTATCTTGTTTTTGAATTTGTGTGTGTGTCTTTAAAGTTACGGGGCTTTTTCTAATTTTTTTTGGGGACTTTATGTGTGTCTTTTTAAAGTTACGGTACTTTTTTTTGCAAGAGTAAATCAATCATTTGATTCAAAAGCAAGATGTAATAAGTCAATGTTTATTAATCTTAGATTGTTTTTGAGTTTATGTGTGTGTCTTTAAAGTTACAGGGCTTTTTCTCATTTTTTTTAAACTTTATATGTGTCTTTTTTTAAAGTTACGGTATTTTTGGTCAAGAGTAAAAATCAATTATTTTTATCAAAAAAGCAATACGTAATTCTAAATCTATCAAAAGTAGCGTCATTTATATACTACAATTTAGAATTGATACCTGACTACTATTAGTAAGGACCGTCATTGAAAGACTCAATTGAAAAATGATACCTGATTAATTTCCGTTTTCTTTTTTTTGTTGGGGACAGTAATGAATCAGAAAAGTGGGTTGTTTTTGTTAACTCTGTCTATATAAAAAGGGTACCATTATTGAAATACTAAATTTAAAAATGATAGCTGACTAATTTGCGTTTCTTTTGACAGTAATTAATCAGAAAGTGGGTTTCTTTTTTTTTGGTAAATCTTGTATATATATAAGAAAAAAAATACCGTAATTCAAATACTCCATTGAAAAAAAACAAACCCCATTGAATTTGCTTTTTTTTTAAGACAGTAATTAAGCAGGAACTGGGTTGTTTTTGTTAGTGTGCAGATATAAAAACTAATCTTATTTTGAAATAATAAATGTAACAAAAATAATAATAATACCAGACTAATTTTTTTTTTGGACAAGTAATTCCTAATAATTAGACACTGGGTTGTTTTTGTTTGTGTGTTTATATATATATATAGTAAAAGTAACTGGTCACGGACGAATTCTCATGAAAACGGTACTTTTCGCGTGATCCTTTATTTTTTTTCCTTTTCCCACTCTTAAAAGAAATTTTTGAGGACTACCCATTCGTAATGGGATCTTCAGGACATTTTTACTAAACTTACAACAGTAAAGTAAGTTACAACACATTAAAAAAAATAGTCGTCTTATCAAATTTTAAAAAACTATGACTGCTTCAAATACACACACTTTCACATGAAACTACTGAGAAAATAGATATTCTACTATTACGAGAAAATGATGAAAAAAATCAACTACTATGGCAGCCAATCAAGGCATTTCTTTCTCTTTGCTTTTAGCATAGAAAAAAGCCATAACCGGCAGCCGACGGGAACTCTTTCTGTGTTTTATCATAGAAAGAAGTCTCATTTGTGTTGGCTTCTGTCGCCACCACAACCTCTGTCCAACATAATGTGAGATCTCTTTTCTGCATTTATAACATAGAAAATTTCCTCTTTTGTTGGGTGAAGGCCGGTGAAATGGTATATTTC
Organism: Epiperipatus broadwayi; assembly: GCA_028023455.1. Taxonomy (NCBI): domain Eukaryota; kingdom Metazoa; phylum Onychophora; class Udeonychophora; order Euonychophora; family Peripatidae; genus Epiperipatus; species Epiperipatus broadwayi. Next base: position 17,210 of record JAQFVV010001314.1, on the reverse strand, counting down.
TAGGAATTTACCTAGAAATAGCGACATCTTGAGGCGAACACCAAGGATGAGAAAACAACCAAACTTTTTTTATGACCAGTATCATTAACCATGTGCTAAGGAAGATAATATAAAGTTAAAATTCAAGAAGTTAGAGTTTAAAAGAAGATTATAATAAGTTAATAATTGTTTGTTATAGTATTAAGTAGGTTCTGTACCTTGCTGATAGTGAGAATAGGATAGTCATCTGTTAAAAAGAAAGATAATTCCATAGCAGCTGTGAATCACATCTTGTTAATAATATATTTTATATTTTACATTTTCTTACTATTTGAGAAAAGGTAAAGCTAGGGAGATTTGTAAATTATGCAAATACATTCAGGTTATTACTGATAATAAAATTTTATAATTTTAAATAAAAGCCTTGGCTGGGTCTCAATATTTTGTGGATCCTACAAATTCCAGAAATCCAATCATAAATCATACATCATTACACAAATATTTGGTTTTAATTATATTTTAATGACTTATAACTGCATTATGATAAAGTACTTGAGAGAAAATTATTTCAAACACTGCAAACTCAGATAATAAGTATGTGGATCATAATCAAATAAATTGTGCTACACTAAAATTAAATTTAATATATGCCATAGAGTTGTCAGGTGATATTGAATGCTGTGAGTGGACATAAAATCCCTTCTACCTTCATTGTATTGGAATACCTTCCCAGGTGAGCTTTAGTAATCAAAAATTTAAACAACTGAAGTGTTCAAAATATTTTACCAAGAAAGATGTATAACAGAAATTCTGTTTATTTATTGTTATGAAATAAGGAGAGTGAATATTGGCTTGGCTAAGCTAATCCAGGGTTGACTATAATTGTAATCATTGGGAGAGTTTTCAGAAATCACAAATAATTTTTTTTGAGTATTTAAGTGGTCACACATTGCTATTCTGAAGCCCTGAGATGGAATCATCCTACAGTAGTGAAGAGTTGGTGAATGGGAATTTTATCTCTCTCAGCTCTTATGTAAACAAAGCTTGTTTAGAGCTATTGGTAAAGCACTATCTATTGATCATAAAATGCAAGCTTAAAAGCAAGTTACAAAATTTATAACTTGTTTTAATTATTATAAGTGTACCTTTGAAGGTTTTTGCAATGCTATATATTGCAGAGGCTTTTACTATATGGCGAAATTGAGCTGAATTCATGCCCATATAGCTATCTAGTCTCTTAAGCTGGATTTGAAGACATGTATGTGTTCGATAAATTCATGCTTTAAAATTGATGAAAACCTGTTTGTTAAGTGTGACCTTTTGATTTGGTATTTTAGGTCTAGTTTCTAGTCTCCTAGCTCTTCACTGACAGGAGCCATTAAGCTTGAAACCAACTGGTCTGGAGGTAGGGAGAATCAATAGATATTTTGAATTCTATCTCTCTTGGCACTTATGTAAACAAAGCTTGTTTAGAGCTATTGGTAAAGCTCCATCTATTGATCATAAAATGCAAGCTTAAGAGCAAGTTACAAAATTTATAACTTGTTTTAATTATTATAAGTGTACCTTTGAATGTTTTTGCAATGCTATATATTGCAGAGGCTTTTACTATGGTGAAACTGAGCTGAATTCAGGCCCATATAGCTCTATCATTTGTTAAGCTGGATTTGAAGACATAAATTCATGCTTTCATATTGATAGAAACATGTTTGATAAGTGCTAACTTTTGAGTTGGTATTTTAGGTCTAGTTTCTAGTCTTCCAGCCCTTCACTGACATGAACCATTAAACTTGAAACCAGCTGGTCTGGAGGTAAGGAGAATCAATAGAGATTTTGAATTCTATCTCTCTTGGCACTTATGTAAACAACGCTTGTTTAGAGCTATTGGTAAAGCTCCATCTATTGATCATATATATATATATATATATATATATATATATATATATATGTGTGTGTGTGTGTGTGTGTGTGTGTGTGCATGTGTGCATGTTTATTTTAATCACATCCCGCTCTTTAAAAAAAGACAGCCTGAATTTTTGCATTTCATCAAAAACATTTTTTTAAAATTTTAAATGGTGAATGTGGCTGAAATAATAGAGGTACGGGGCATTTCAAATATTTATATAGATTTCAGCTAGCATTATGCACTGTTTCTGTATAAATATTACATATATCATTTTAGAATGTATCTAATCTAATGAAATCATTTGATATTATCCCAGAATTATTATTTCATTAGCTTATAAACTATTGTATAAGTGCAAAAGTTAAACATCAAACATTATAATACTAAATTTAAGCTTGGGATCCAAGTTTAAGTAAACATAATTGATTTATACAAATAAGAATAGTAATAAAAGTAATAGTAATGAAGGAATTAATGTGTACTTGGCCATATTTTTCATAAATCCAATGATGGTTATAATGCAAAGTGAGGGATTGAACACAACAAATATATCAATTATTTTTGTAACTTTAAACCAATCAAATAATGTTTATTATTTTAGACTGTCATTTTTGCTTTGCTGTTCAAGGAAAGAAATTCCATGCATCAAAAAGACAAACACTTAAAATATTAGTACATTAATGTGGTATTTATTAAATATACCCTAAATAGTACATTATTTTAATTTGTTTATCCTTCTGGAAGGAAAGAAAAAAAACACTCTGTATTGTATGAAATGGTACAACAATCACTTACCAATCAGCTTAGACTAGTTGTATAGAGGCTACAACAATCACTTACCAATCAGCTTAGACTAGTTGTATAGAGGCTATGTGTGACATTACTTAATTTAATGATAAACTATTTAATGAGAAAGTATAATGATTGATAGTGATTTCAACTCATATAGCTGCAAGTCAGTATCATTGTATGAAAAATAAAACAAAGTCAAAAATTGATTTACTTATACTACATGTAGTAAAACCTTTCTAGATTTGTACAGTCCGTTTTAATTAATAAATGTACTGGGTTACTGATTACTTGGTGTCATTCTTTAATAAGTTTTTATAAGATAATCAAAATATCGTCTTAAACAAAGAATCATAACCAGTATATATTAAAAGTGAATACCATAATTATATTCTGTTTAATCTTAATTATTAAATTAAAGACAAATGTTTAAAATATGGGTTGAACAATCATTATTATTATTATCTAAAGCAGTTTATATTATGAATGTCAGTGCCAATGTGAAATTTATTAACATGCTGCTTTAGTAAAAGGAAAAATGATTTGGTATTTTCTTGGTTATTAAACTCCAGCAGTATAAATATTAATTAGTACAGAGTTATGGGAAAAGTAGTTGAAATTTTTTGTTTAAAAAAGAAAATTTAATAACAAATTAATAATATAAAAACACACTTTGCCTACTCTTAAATGCATTCATCCACAGCATACTCAATAAATAATTGTTAACTAACAACAAAACTAGTCAAGCGTTGTTAGCTGAGAGGTCATCGTACCCGCCCTGCAAGCAAGTAGTTGGTGGCAGACGGGTGTGGGTTCACGTCCCGGTCGATGCTATGACATATGAGAACTAACAACAAAACGATTTTCTTGTTCTAGTTAAAATATATGATACAAATGTAAAACATTAATTTATACTATTAATTAAAAATAATACAATGATGAAATGTTAACTACAAATTTATTTTAGAAGATATATGATAAACTAAATTTAAAAAAAATATATATATTTCAGCTCAAAATATTATGAAATACTTTTTATTAAATAATTACTTATTATGAAAATAACAATATAGTGCCTTAACATGGAGTTTTAATTTTAGGTAACTTTTTTCTGTATAAATCTCTTTGTTTCATGGTAATGGCTTGACATGCTTGAGTAGTATGGTCTTTATTTCCCATTAATTCACTTCAGTTATATCAGCAGTAGTTGTCTTTGTAAATGAATTTTTCTTCTCTGGCAACATAATGGCAGAAAACTAGGGTTAGTCAGATATTAGTGGTTCAAAGCTACATTTCAGCAGCAGTAACAGGTTCAGTGGTGACAGAGATATTTTGTCTTTAGCTTAACATGAGTAACATTTTACCAATACTTGTTGTAGGCTTTTTTATTGTTAATTGTGCATATACTGACTTCATCAGGATTTAAAATCAGCCACTATTTTTATTTTAGCTACCAGCTCATTACTCACTCCAGGCTTTAAATTGTCTACAAGCCATTAACTTTTTTATGGTAACTAAATAAATTGCTGGCGAATAAATGTTTCATTTTTTTTAGTGTACAAATTAATTATTTAATATAATTATTAATCCTCTCATCAGGAATGGACCAACTATATATACAGCTGTTCTTTGTAATCACTGCTTTTCTTTATCAGACTGAAGAATTTAATGATTTTTTTCTATTTTCAGATCTATCCTTCTCTGTGGGATAATGGCTCACACATAGAAGAAAATCTTGTTGTCATGTGACAAGGTTTCTTTACTACATTCTTAATTACAAATTATATTTTATAATATATATTATTTTATATATCACAAATTACTTAATATATTTCTTTAGAACACAATTGGGCTGCAGTGTCTACATATGGGTAATTTACACCCTTGGATTGCTTTGTAGTCATATCCAAATTATATTGGTTACATTATGTCAAAATGTCCCTAGTTCATAGGGATAATTTATACCCTTGGATTGCTTTGTAGTGATATCCAAATTATATTGGTTACATGTATGTAATTTGAGGTTTTCAATGATGATTATAATATAATGTTTGCTATTATCTAAATGTTAATTGATATGGTTTTGCCTTTTCAATTTATGACCCCTTATTACAATGATGTTCCCATGGATCTTCATACTGTAACCCTGAGGACCCATGGCAGACAGTGCTTGTAACCATCTATTTGAAACAATGTCTATGTTCACAATTATGTATCTTGGCTCTGTAAATAAAGTATCCTTTGAAAAGTAATAGATTGTTTTATCAAATAAAGATAAAAACACTCATATCTTTGATAGTATGCATTTTAGAAACTTTATAGAAATAAGCCTACTATGAAAAATTTACATTTCATATAAAGTTTTTTTTAAAAAAGTTATATATTTTTTATGGTTAAACTTTTAATACATTGTACAGGCTTAAACCTGCATTTATATATGTAATATATATAATAAATTACAAAGGAGCAGAATGAAAAATAAAAAAATAATGACAGTTTATTTCATTCATTAATTCAGCTTCATTCTATTTTGCACATGTACATATACTTTGTGCCACTAAAGGGTACAGTAATTGTTATACTTGGATAAACTCAGTCTTTTGATAAAACTTAAAATTAAAACTCATATCTTTGTAGATAGTTTGATTATGTGTGGAAATCTTCTTTCATCCATTGATTACTAAGGCTTGCATTGGGTATAGGGGGAGTTTGCTACTATTTTGCCTTTTCAAAATTAAAAAAATGTGTATATTTGTCAAGTATATAGTGTTTATATTCACATATATATGAACATACTTGTTTTTAGCAAAAAAAAAATAAGTTAACAAAATAAAATAATGCAAAAACATAAAATAAATAGTGTCAAGCAAAATATCTATGCTATAAAGGTCCTTATTATTACTTAATTTACTTATAGCTATTTTATTTCAAAATTGAATTTTTAAATTTCAAATATTATTTTCATTAAAAATTAAAGTCCTATATTACATGACCTAATTTTTTAAACTTATAAATAAAAAGAAATGAGCTGTTCTAATTGCTCTAATAAGCTTTATTGATAAATACCTGCAAGAGAAATCATATATATATATATATATATATATATATATATATATATATATATATATATATATATATATATAGAGATATGTCCACAGATGGCGTCCTACCAAAAACACCTATCAAGCGTATTTTCGTTTACATAAACGTCAGAGTAGTTAGTATTCACTATCTCTAACTATAATTCCACTTTCAGATCATGATTTCAAGCTATTTGCTATCGTCAGTGAAAGATAGCAAATAGCTTGAAATCATGATCTGAAAGTGGAATTATAGTTAGAGATAGTGAATACTAACTACTCTGACGTTTATGTAAACGAAAATACGCTTGATAGGTGTTTTTGGTAGGACGCCATCTGTGGACATAAATACAAGCGTTAGCAAGTTTTTTAACTTGCATTTTTGTTTATCATAAATGTACCTTTGAGGTCTTTCTTGCAATGATATAGATTGCAGAGGCTTCTACTATGTGGTGATGCTGAACTGAGATCAGACCCATATAGCTATCTGGTTTGCTATGCTGAGTTTGAAGACATTACGTGTCTAAAAAATTCACGCTTGCAAGCTGAATAGAAATTGTTTCATAAACGCTCAGAGTTTGTATTTAGATCTAGTTTCTTTATTCCTGTCTTTCACTGACGATAGCAAATAGCTTGAAATCATGATCTGAAAGTGGAATTATAGTTAGAGATAGTGAATACTAACTACTCTGACGTTTATGTAAACGAAAATACGCTTGATAGGTGTTTTTGGTAGGACGCCATCTGTGGACATAAATACAAGCGTTAGCAAGTTAAAAAACTTGCTAACTTGCATTTTTTGTTTATCATAAATGTACCTTTGAGGTCTTTCTTGCAATGATATAGATTGCAGAGGCTTCTACTATGTGGTGATGCTGAACTGAGATCAGACCCATATAGCTATCTGGTTTGCTATGCTGAGTTTGAAGACATTACGTGTCTAAAAAATTCACGCTTGCAAGCTGAATAGAAATTGTTTTATAAACGCTCAGAGTTTGTATTTAGATCTAGTTTCTTTATTCCTGTCTTTCACTGACGATAGCAAATAGCTTGAAATCATGATCTGAAAGTGGAATTATAGTTAGAGATAGTGAATACTAACTACTCTGACGTTTATGTAAACGAAAATACGCTTGATAGGTGTTTTTGGTAGGACGCCATCTGTGGACATAAATACAAGCGTTAGCAAGTTAAAAAACTTGCTAACGCTTTATCATAAATGTACCTTTGAGGTCTTTCTTGCAATGATATAGATTGCAGAGGCTTCTACTATGTGGTGATGCTGAACTGAGATCAGACCCATATAGCTATCTGGTTTGCTATGCTGAGTTTGAAGACATTACGTGTCTAAAAAATTCACGCTTGCAAGCTGAATAGAAATTGTTTCATAAACGCTCAGAGTTTGTATTTAGATCTAGTTTCTTTATTCCTGTCTTTCACTGACGATAGCAAATAGCTTGAAATCATGATCTGAAAGTGGAATTATAGTTAGAGATAGTGAATACTAACTACTCTGACGTTTATGTAAACGAAAATACGCTTGATAGGTGTTTTTGGTAGGACGCCATCTGTGGACATAAATACAAGCGTTAGCAAGTTTTTTAACTTGCATTTTTGTTTATCATAAATGTACCTTTGAGGTCTTTCTTGCAATGATATAGATTGCAGAGGCTTCTACTATGTGGTGATGCTGAACTGAGATCAGACCCATATAGCTATCTGGTTTGCTATGCTGAGTTTGAAGACATTACGTGTCTAAAAAATTCACGCATGCAAGCTGAATAGAAATTGTTTCATAAACGCTCAGAGTTTGTATTTAGATCTAGTTTCTTTATTCCTGTCTTTCACTGACGATAGCAAATAGCTTGAAATCATGATCTGAAAGTGGAATTATAGTTAGAGATAGTGAATACTAACTACTCTGACGTTTATGTAAACGAAAATACGCTTGATAGGTGTTTTTGGTAGGACGCCATCTGTGGACATAAATACAAGCGTTAGCAAGTTTTTTAACTTGCATTTTTGTTTATCATAAATGTACCTTTGAGGTCTTTCTTGCAATGATATAGATTGCAGAGGTTTCTACTATGTGGTGATGCTGAACTGAGATCAGACCCATATAGCTATCTGGTTTGCTATGCTGAGTTTGAAGACATTACGTGTCTTCCGATCTCACGCTTGCAAGCTGAATAGAAATTGTTTCATAAACGCTCAGAGTTTGTATTTAGATCTAGTTTCTTTATTCCTGTCTTTCACTGACGATAGCAAATAGCTTGAAATCATGATCTGAAAGTGGAATTATAGTTAGAGATAGTGAATACTAACTACTCTGACGTTTATGTAAATGAAAATACGCTTGATAGGTGTTTTTGGTAGGACGCCATCTGTGGACATAAATACAAGCGTTAGCAAGTTTTTTAACTTGCATTTTTGTTTATCATAAATGTACCTTTGAGGTCTTTCTTGCAATGATATAGATTGCAGAGGCTTCTACTATGTGGTGATGCTGAACTGAGATCAGACCCATATAGCTATCTGGTTTGCTATGCTGAGTTTGAAGACATTACGTGTCTAAAAAATTCACGCTTGCAAGCTGAATAGAAATTGTTTCATAAACGCTCAGAGTTTGTATTTAGATCTAGTTTCTTTATTCCTGTCTTTCACTGACGATAGCAAATAGCTTGAAATCATGATCTGAAAGTGGAATTATAGTTAGAGATAGTGAATACTAACTACTCTGACGTTTATGTAAACGAAAATACGCTTGATAGGTGTTTTTGGTAGGACGCCATCTGTGGACATAAATACAAGCGTTAGCAAGTTTTTTAACTTGCATTTTTGTTTATCATAAATGTACCTTTGAGGTCTTTCTTGCAATGATATAGATTGCAGAGGCTTCTACTATGTGGTGATGCTGAACTGAGATCAGACCCATATAGCTATCTGGTTTGCTATGCTGAGTTTGAAGACATTACGTGTCTAAAAAATTCACGCTTGCAAGCTGAATAGAAATTGTTTTATAAACGCTCAGAGTTTGTATTTAGATCTAGTTTCTTTATTCCTGTCTTTCACTGACGATAGCAAATAGCTTGAAATCATGATCTGAAAGTGGAATTATAGTTAGAGATAGTGAATACTAACTACTCTGACGTTTATGTAAATGAAAATACGCTTGATAGGTGTTTTTGGTAGGACGCCATCTGTGGACATAAATACAAGCGTTAGCAAGTTTTTTAACTTGCATTTTTGTTTATCATAAATGTACCTTTGAGGTCTTTCTTGCAATGATATAGATTGCAGAGGCTTCTACTATGTGGTGATGCTGAACTGAGATCAGACCCATATAGCTATCTGGTTTGCTATGCTGAGTTTGAAGACATTACGTGTCTAAAAAATTCACGCTTGCAAGCTGAATAGAAATTGTTTCATAAACGCTCAGAGTTTGTATTTAGATCTAGTTTCTTTATTCCTGTCTTTCACTGACGATAGCAAATAGCTTGAAATCATGATCTGAAAGTGGAATTATAGTTAGAGATAGTGAATACTAACTACTCTGACGTTTATGTAAACGAAAATACGCTTGATAGGTGTTTTTGGTAGGACGCCATCTGTGGACATAAATACAAGCGTTAGCAAGTTTTTTAACTTGCATTTTTGTTTATCATAAATGTACCTTTGAGGTCTTTCTTGCAATGATATAGATTGCAGAGGCTTCTACTATGTGGTGATGCTGAACTGAGATCAGACCCATATAGCTCTCTGGTTTGCTATGCTGAGTTTGAAGACATGTACTCTGTCTAAAAAATTCACGCATGCAAGCTGAATAGAAATTGTTTCATAAACGCTCAGAGTTTGTATTTAGATCTAGTTTCTTTATTCCTGTCTTTCACTGACGATAGCAAATAGCTTGAAATCATGATCTGAAAGTGGAATTATAGTTAGAGATAGTGAATACTAACTACTCTGACGTTTATGTAAACGAAAATACGCTTGATAGGTGTTTTTGGTAGGACGCCATCTGTGGACATAAATACAAGCGTTAGCAAGTTTTTTAACTTGCATTTTTGTTTATCATAAATGTACCTTTGAGGTCTTTCTTGCAATGATATAGATTGCAGAGGTTTCTACTATGTGGTGATGCTGAACTGAGATCAGACCCATATAGCTATCTGGTTTGCTATGCTGAGTTTGAAGACATTACGTGTCTAAAAAATTCACGCTTGCAAGCTGAATAGAAATTGTTTCATAAACGCTCAGAGTTTGTATTTAGATCTAGTTTCTTTATTCCTGTCTTTCACTGACGATAGCAAATAGCTTGAAATCATGATCTGAAAGTGGAATTATAGTTAGAGATAGTGAATACTAACTACTCTGACGTTTATGTAAATGAAAATACGCTTGATAGGTGTTTTTGGTAGGACGCCATCTGTGGACATAAATACAAGCGTTAGCAAGTTTTTTAACTTGCATTTTTGTTTATCATAAATGTACCTTTGAGGTCTTTCTTGCAATGATATAGATTGCAGAGGCTTCTACTATGTGGTGATGCTGAACTGAGATCAGACCCATATAGCTATCTGGTTTGCTATGCTGAGTTTGAAGACATTACGTGTCTAAAAAATTCACGCTTGCAAGCTGAATAGAAATTGTTTCATAAACGCTCAGAGTTTGTATTTAGATCTAGTTTCTTTATTCCTGTCTTTCACTGACGATAGCAAATAGCTTGAAATCATGATCTGAAAGTGGAATTATAGTTAGAGATAGTGAATACTAACTACTCTGACGTTTATGTAAACGAAAATACGCTTGATAGGTGTTTTTGGTAGGACGCCATCTGTGGACATAAATACAAGCGTTAGCAAGTTTTTTAACTTGCATTTTTGTTTATCATAAATGTACCTTTGAGGTCTTTCTTGCAATGATATAGATTGCAGAGGCTTCTACTATGTGGTGATGCTGAACTGAGATCAGACCCATATAGCTATCTGGTTTGCTATGCTGAGTTTGAAGACATTACGTGTCTAAAAAATTCACGCTTGCAAGCTGAATAGAAATTGTTTCATAAACGCTCAGAGTTTGTATTTAGATCTAGTTTCTTTATTCCTGTCTTTCACTGACGATAGCAAATAGCTTGAAATCATGATCTGAAAGTGGAATTATAGTTAGAGATAGTGAATACTAACTACTCTGACGTTTATGTAAATGAAAATACGCTTGATAGGAAGTTTTTGGTAGGACGCCATCTGTGGACATAAATACAAGCGTTAGCAAGTTTTTTTAACTTGCATTTTTGTTTATCATAAATGTACCTTTGAGGTCTTTCTTGCAATGATATAGATTGCAGAGGCTTCTACTATGTGGTGATGCTGAACTGAGATCAGACCCATATAGCTATCTGGTTTGCTATGCTGAGTTTGAAGACATTACGTGTCTAAAAAATTCACGCTTGCAAGCTGAATAGAAATTGTTTCATAAACGCTCAGAGTTTGTATTCAGATCTAGTTTCTTTATTCCTGTCTTTCACTGACGATAGCAAATAGCTTGAAATCATGATCTGAAAGTGGAATTATAGTTAGAGATAGTGAATACTAACTACTCTGATGTTTATGTAAACGAAAATACGCTTGATAGGTGTTTTTGGTAGGACGCCATCTGTGGACATAAATACAAGCGTTAGCAAGTTTTTTAACTTGCATTTTTGTTTATCATATATATATATATATATATATATATATATATATTTAGAAACCACATCCTGATCTCAGATCAATGATTTTATGCTTTGGAACCCCTCAGTGAGGTGCTAGCATAGTTTCAGAGACTAGATTTAAAAATATCAACCCAAAGTCAGCATTTATCTAAAGGTTATCTATTGAGAGGCTAATCTGAAATTTTTAGACAACTACATATCTTCCAACCCAGCTATCTATCTTAAAAAGCTATATGGGGCTGAGACATCTTCAGCCAAATCATGTATTAATAGCCTTAGCAGTCTTTTGCTTTAAGTCTTAAATAATGTTATATTGCTAAGGCTATTAATATATGATTTGTCTGAAGATCTCTCAGCCCCATATAGCTATTTGAGTTGGACTGGGTTTGAAAACAACTAAAAATTTGATTTTTTTTTTCAATAGATAACGTTTAAATGAATGCTGGCATTGGGTTTGTATTTTTAGAACTAATGTCTGAAACTAATCTTGTACCTCACTGAGGAGTGCCAAAGCATGAAACCATTGGTCTGAAGTTGGGGTGTAGTTTCTAGATAGAGATTTTTAAATGCTTTCTTTTGCTGGAATTTATCAATAAAGCTTGATAGAGCAATTAGCACTGCTCATTCTTTATTATTTCATTACTTTAATATATTCTATATTGAAATCTGTTTGATTAATAAAAATTTGGCTGATAATTATGTTTTATTTGCTAAAATACATTTTTAGCCTGAAAGATAAAATAAAATTTCTTTCTCTTAATTATTCATTTCAGATTATTACCATTTTGTTTAGTTGTGGGAGTGATATACTATTTTTGAGGTTAATTTTGTTTTTTAAAGTTATATTTTTTATGAAAATAAAGATTTGTTTGCTAAAAAACAAACAAAAAAAAAACACAATAATAATTATAATATTGACCGCTATGAAACTGATTAAGACACACACTCCGAAAATGTTTCTTTATTAAATCTTTTTAAAACTAAGTCATTAAGACATTTCGTTTTATATATAAAGCCTTTCAATAAATGAGCTTATAAGTATATGTCTAATAGTATGTAACTTCTCTTTGTGATCAAAAAGTATATATCTGAAAATATCTTATGGAAAATATTTTAAATGATGATTATTAATAAAAATAAATAATTAATTTATTACTATGTTTTTTTTAATAAATAACAAAGGGAATATTTTTTCAGATATATGCTGTTTACGAATATTTTTAAATGTAAATGCACTCAACCATAAGCAAGAGTTTGAAAAACACGAGTGAATCCTTTATGTTTAGAGCTTATATAAGTCAACCCTTCCTACCATGTTTAAATCAAGGCTTGAATCTATTGTAGGCCTAACAATTTTTTTATATAATTTGTAATATATATTTATTAATTTTCTTAGTATTACAAAAATAAAACTATGATTATCAATTTTTTTGATGATTTATGTTTATGATTTATGTAATAAATAATTTAATTAATGATTTGAAACAATAAGAAATAAACAGCCAGTTTGAACAACTGAATTAATACTTTTATTCTACTCTTTGATTCAGGAATAACATTTTTATTTAGAAGCTATTAAATTTTATAATAAATGTAATTATATAAAATTTCCAAAATTTGAATAATTATGTGATAATTTTTTTTTAATTAGTTGACTTAATATTTGAAGTCTATAAGAAAAAAACAATATATATAATCATATATAATATTTTATAAATTGAATAAATATAATGTCGTGTGAAATTTAACAAGTCTATTCTAAATAATAATTAAAGTGCCCTCTAGCTGTCATGTTCAATAACTTTTTATAGTAAGAAAATGGTTCATTTAATATCATATTTTAGATCTTTTTATTTAGAATTATTCACAACAATAACAGCCAGAGAGCAAACATAACCACCCAATATATTTTATTGTAAACTGATTTTTAAATAACTGATATTAGTTTTATAAAATAGAGATTTCTCATTCATTTCTAAAACTTTACAATACATGGCATATATATAATGATAAATAATATTTTAATATTGAATAAATAAACTAACATGCTAAAGTTATTAACTCCATTTTAAATAATAACGCAACAGCTCTCTGACTGCTTTATTCAATAACATTTTGCAGATAGAAAACGAGCATCTTCTTACCATAATTTATATTTTTAAATTCATATATATATATATAAATCTATAAATAGCTTTCAACAATTCAGACAATGAATTATAGTATTAAAGCAAATTTTCAGATGATTGTCTAACCGAAAATATAGCATATAACTATTTGCTTATTCAACTGGAAATAAGTAATTTTTAAACTCCCAGCGCCATAACAGTAACTAATCAGCCTTATAAATTCCAAATCAAAGACTGATTAAAGTTTTTTTTAATTAAAAAAATATATATATATTTTTTTTTATATATTAAATCTTGCCACGTTGCAGTAAATATATTAAAAGACAGACTTAAATTTGTCAAATGCTCATTACCATCTGAAAATAATATAACGAAATTAGTATACACTTTATATAAAGTGAGGCAGCTTACTAAATTGGTGACCTCTATTAAAAGACATTTCTCACTCAACCAGGTGATAATAAAATTGGCTATACAGTGTATGATTGCACTTTTGTCAGTCATCAGTTCTAAATAAGAAATTTTGTTATTTCTAAACCCCAGCTTGTAACAAGTAATTAGCATTCAAAGTCATAGAAAGTTATTTGAGGTAATTATAAAATAAATATTTCATGAATCATTTACAAGTCAGATGACTTACAAAATTATTAGCAGGATATTTCCAAAAAAGTTAACACTAAAAGCACATGTTAGCAAAGCTATAAGGCAATTCATTAAGCCCACCTTAATATATTTCAATCATAAACAGATAATATTTGTAAGTATTGAAATAACTGGCTTACTTATGCTATGATTCTCAAAATAATTGTGTGAGCTTCATCATATTTTGCATTTGAAAGATATATGTAATGTTACTTTATAAATGTTCGAGTGAGATGCTTTGATATCAAATTAGATTGCGGCTAAATAGAAATTACATTGCTGTATTGTAAAAAATGGAAGGATTTCAGTTATGACTAAAATATATATTCAGATAAGGTTGCATGATTTTTTTTCCATCATATATTGTTGCAAGAGTGCTCATAATCTTTACCTGGTTTATATAATCTAAATTAACATTATTTAAAATTATTACAGATTTATGTTTGATTTCAATTATTTACGTTTTTTTTTTTTTTTTCGCAATATATATATATATATTGTGAAAAAAAGCAACTTCATTAATCTATGTAATAAATAAAAAATAAACAAATATATATATATTAGGAAAAAAATATAAATGATTAAATAGATGTTTAAGTAATCTAAAATTGCATTTAGAAATTGTTCTTGATTATTAAAATATAAGTAAGTCAATAATAACCTATAAAATGTATTTCTAAATAATAATTATTACATAGCACTTGACGTATTTTTTATGAATGGGTTCAAAAAGAATAAAGATTTCTGACTAACTGAAAATGTGTGATTTATATATATATTTCTGTCTCTCTCTCTTTTTTTTTTTTTGGAATTAAATTTTCTACAATAATTTGTTAATGGCGACTAAGAATTGAATGCGTTGCTATCATATGATCATATAATTAATGTGAGTTTATTATCTATTAAATGAGTAATGATTCGCATCTTATGACAATAAAAATAATAGATAATCTAAAATATTTGTTATCATAAATTGGTCAGACTAACAACTTCTTTATCATAATCTGTAAATAAATATTTAGATTTTTAAAGACTGACTTACTTTATTACTTCAAGACTAAAGCATCATATTTTTATTAATAATTTTGAAGTTATCATTTAAATGTTAATATATTAAAACTAATCTAAGATTTTACAATAATTGACTACATGTTACTACACAAAAAATCAGTACAAGTTGATTTATAATTGTCAGTTTATGAAATAAATTATTAATACTCCTGCAATATATCAAAATGCAAAAAAAATGCAATATATATATATATATATATTAGTGCTATCTAAAGTATAAAAAGTTGACCTTTTTCATAATTTATTAAAAAAATTATTTTTGACAATTATACATATAAATACTTTAAATCAAACAAAAGTAACAGAATTGTAATTGATTCTGATTCTGATAACTGATTATGATATCATGCAAGGACTTATGCCTGAAATGATTCCAAGTTTCAGGCTTACCTTGTTTAATTTTCTAACATTTACAATAATTCACATGATCAGCATCTCTTATACTAGCACATAATTGTTTATAAACAAGGCAAAACTTTCCATACAGTAGTTCCACCCTGTCCCAACCAGATTAATCAATGGATGCCAGAAAGCCTGTGCATAAAATGCCTACTCATCCAATTTCCCCAAACTAGTTTCTGTTTGGAACAGGGTGGCATTACTGTATGGAAAGTTTTGCCTTGTTTATTTACCATAATTAATAATATTAATATAGTGTAATTTTCACTACACCACTCTCATGCAAAGAGGGATTGGTTTCTATCCATTTTAATCCATTATGGGTGGATGTAGTCATAAACATATGGTAAAAGACATGTGAAAAAGATCAATGACCCCTAACATGCACATTTTGTGCTGGCCATTCAGCACTCATCAGTTGGCCTAGGCCACAATCTCTTACACATATCTCATCACTATTTGAAGATAGCAAATTACTATAATTTTATTGATCTGTCAAACCTGCCTCTCTCACAATTTTGACACAAATGACTTAATGAAAGTGTATTAATATTTTTATTAGTCATTCATTTGTCTAGAGATTATCCAATAGTGAATAATATTTTTGTAATGTAATTTTCACTACACCATTTGCAAGCATGGGAGACAATGACTTTTATCCACTTTCAACAGCTTATGTATTAATATAATTATAAACATATGACCAAAGACATGTGAAAAAGATTTATGATCTCCAAGATACACATTTACTGCTGAACAAGCACTCACCACAATCACTAACACAAATTTTTATGATTGTTCAGTGTATATATAGAGAAAATTAATATAGTTTGACTAAGAAGTGTCAAATGTGGTTAATGAAAGTATCCTACAAGTTATGGCAGCATATTTGCCACAACAATGAACCTGTAGTAACACACACACACACACACACACATATATATATATATATATATATATATATGTGTGTGTGTGTGCATGTGTGTGTTACTATATATATATATATATATATATATATTGTACCGGGTCGAACCGCTGAAACCACCTTTTACTTATACGTATATATAAGTTTTGGCCGGTTTCAAACTCCTTCACAATACATTTATAATATTATAAAGGTTAGGTGAACGAACCGGCACGTTCGAGCAAAATGGGAGATCTTATTAATAGCTTTAACTATCAACAATGGCCCATCTTTTTACTTATACGTATATATAAGTTTTGGCCGGTTTCAAACTCCTTCACAATACATTTATAATATTATAAAGGTTAGGTGAACGAACCGGCACATTCGAGCAAAATGGGAGATCTTATTAATAGCTTTAACTATCAACAATGGCCCATCTCGGCTGCTAGATTCAAACCCCTACCATCCAAATACTTTATTTGTTTCGGGGTAAACCCCGGGCGCCAGCTAGTCTGAAGACTAACATATTCGGGTAGTAGGCTCATAATCCAGCGCTCGAAACAATTCCCTTAACCAGCCCAGTATAATTTTAATCAAT
>JAQFVV010001313.1:0-82654 GCA_028023455.1 Epiperipatus broadwayi | reverse complement strand
CAACCAATAATATAATTAGTGAGATGATACATGTAAACTTTCTCATATTTGGAAAGATTTTTTTAAAAAACATTTTTAATTTAACATTTTTGCTATAGGTGGAACTTTAACATGTTTTTCAAATCAGTGATTGTAGTGCCTATACAACCATCTTTCTACTTTTTATCACCCAGTGGATGACTTGTGTGATCAAGTTGAAATGTCAGTATATCAATATTTAAATTTTTTATCACGGATGAACCCACAAAATATGTATTATGTATATAAATGCAATATGCTTAAGTTCTTTTAGTATATGCAATAAGAGCTTTTTTAAAAAAATGTTGGGATAGAATATATAGATAATCAGAGAACCAATGACTGTTTTCTCATGTAAAAGCAAATATAATGACTGAAATTGGAGCACACTTTTATTTCAATGTGTTATTAATTACTACAAATTGTAGCAGTTAAGATGAATTTTTATCTTATAATTAAAATGTTTAACAGTTACACTATTCAGTACTAAACAGTTTCTTAAACAAATATTTTTCTGTATGGTGATTACAAGAAAAATAAGTCATTTTTATTTCTTTAATTTAAAAACTGATTTTAGTGTTAAAATATTATCACTTAGACAGTGACAGTTTTATTCAGGAATCAAGAAAAATGTATCTATTGAAAGTAAAATTACTAGTTACAACATTTTTTATTCCAAATATAATGAGCAGCATGCTGTAATAATAATAAAACAATGGCTATTCTCACATTCATTTATGGTTCCTACAAATTGAAAATATATTAAAAATAAGATCATGGCAAACTATTATTGCAAACCTTATGTTTTACAAAATTTGTAAAAGGGAGGCAAGATTGTTCATTTTATTTTAAAATAATTTGACTTTAAATAAATTTTAGCAATAAATATAAAATAATTAAATGGTTAATTAATCTATAGTTTATAAAAAATTCAAACCCAGAAGTGTCAGATCTGGATAGATTATAGTTTTCATACTCCAAATCCATCACTTTTTTACTGCACTAAAGTAAACAAGGAATGTATATAGTAATAAACAAGAGATGGATATGCTTAATAAGATCTAGTGTCAAGTTTAAACATAGGCCAATATTTTTTGGGAGCTGATACTGACTTAATTGTAGATTTACTTCTGTTTAAGATTAAACAACATATATTCTAGGTATAATGTATTTTCTACAACATAACAATCAGTAGAATGATTATCTTATTTAGCATTCTGAGCAAGAAATTACGTGATATCTTTAATAGTATAATTGTTTATATACCACAATGCAATAGATTCTATTAATTTTCTGGAGTCTCCAAGTTTTATTACTTCTGGCAAAAGAATTAAAATGTTTATCTAAGATTTTACAAAAATGTAATTTGGTGCTAAAGTTATTTTTTATGTTTTTTTTTTTTAATTAAATGGTTGAATTACAGAAATGAAAGTCAAAAATAAGTTACATTGTATCTGATTTGTTAGTCGATTATTTTATAATGTTTAAATTATAGATAGAAAACCTACATTTTAATTCAGATTTTATTTAGAACTTTTATGATAATATCACAATTGATAAAATTTATTTCATATTTAAATTACTATTATAGTTAAAATGCTATATAATATGAAAAATAATCATTTGATTATGTAAATTAGTCTTTTTAATTGGGAAAACTAATTAAAAACTATAAGAATGTATCAGATAATAAAATCACTATCTGGATATTAACTGATTTGAAAAGCAATAAAATGAGCTCATTAAGAAAGTTGAAAGCTTATGATAAATCAAACTAATTGACATAGTAAATGTTTATTCTTTTTCTGCATAAAGTATAATTTTCTAATGATGGCTCCGGATGTTGTGAAAATAGAAAGACAAATTTGAATTTTAATACTTAAGTATAGTTTTAAAAATAGTTCCAGATGCACATCTTTTATGATGATAGATTACGTTATTGCATCTGGGTGATGTGAAATTTCATTTTATTCACAAGAGGATATTTTCTGAATTTTTTGCTAACGTTTTAGTTCTTATATAGAATTGCCACAAAACTTAGAATATCTCATTTAAATATATAAATTATTTGCAATGTGATAAACAAATCAGCTTATTTTTATATAATGACTCACATAGTCATATTGAATGACTTGACTAAGCTGATTTATCTATCACATCCTTGTAGATTTTTGACCTTTCACTTCGTTTAAATCAATAGTTTTTCTACTATTTCTTTACTAGTTTCTTTACTATGTTTTCAAAGCATATCATTATTCATCCTGATTTGTAGTGAGTTTTTTTCTTTAATTTTTAATTTCAGCAAACTTCTGTGTTCCAAGAAAATAAATTTTTGCAACAAATAGTTCTATAGTAATTTACTTGCATAGCAATTAATTTGGGATAAAATTTATAAGTACAAAAATTTATGAAGCATTATGTATTCATAAATAATAACTAATAAAAATGGCACTTATTTTACAACAGCTAAAGGTTAAATACAGAAATAGAATATCAGCATTCTGTAACCAAGCAATTTTTAAAAATAAAAAGTGGAATATATTTTGGCTGTGTTGTATACTTTGGTAACAGATTATTGATAATCCGTTTGTCTTTGACTGCTATGAAATGATTTAGAGATTGAAACCTGTCAGTGATTGCAAATTTATGGTTTAATTATTACAGTAAAAGAAAAATCAGGTAAACAACAATAAATGTCATATCATAAAAATCAATATAGTATTTTATCACAAAATATTAACTATAAATAACATGCTAATTATACAAAAATGCATAAAGGTAGAATTTATTGTGGTATACCTATATTTATTTCTTTTTTAAATGAAAAAAAAAATACCAAATTACACTATTTTTGCATGGTACTTTTTAATAGAATTTAAGTTATAAAGCACAAATAATTTCCATTGTTGATTTTGAATATTTCAATCAATTTTTATGTGACTGAATGTTTTAATGTCTCATTGATAATGATATAGAAAAACTTTTCTTTGAAAATTATTCATAAATAAGTTTAAGAAAGTAAATGGTATTAAACAGGCAAAACCCTTCATACAGTAGTGCCACCCTATGCCAACTAGAGTAATCAATGGATGCCAGAAGGCTTGTTTATAAAATCCCCATTTAGGACCTACTCATCCAATACCACCAGACTTGTTTCTGGCTTGTGGCCTTTGTCAGTGAAGAGCCTTGGATCTGAGAGCACTGCACCTAGATCATAGGATGTAATGCAACCCTCCAGCAGCTTACCTTTTATCTCTACTTAACTACAAAACTATGAAAATGAAATTTAAAACACACAAAAAATTTTCAATCTGTGCTCAATAGCTTATATAGTCACATAAGTCTTAACTCAGTTCAGCACCCATACATTTTGGTATCTTTGGCTACAGGCCAGAAACTAGTCTGGGGATATTGGATCAGTAGGCACTAGATGGGGATTTATGCACAAGACTTCTGGCAACATTTATTATACTCTGGTTGGCATAGGGTGACACTACTGTATGGAGAGTTTTGCCTGTTTAATAAAAGTTATGTGCTAGCATAAAAGATGGTGATCATGTGATGTTAAAGTAAATGGTATTGTTTTAATATTAAAAATAAAATATAATGGAAATTATAATTTTTCAAATACTTCACTTATGTTTCTCAAAATTGTCAAGAAACCAGAGAAGATAGAAAATTCAACATTTCTGTTAATATATTTTATTCATTATAATTTTAGCCTTGATATTATTACTTTCTTCAACTGTTACATTAGAAATAAGAGGTAGATTACTGTAGTAAAATTTATAAGGAAATATAAATGTCCACAATTTCAACTAATCATGCGTCCCTAGTATTAAGTTAAACTTAATAAAACTGATTACCTAAACTAAAAAATGACTTTTAAATTAATCCATGTCATTCAAGTCACAGTAATCACCATATACTAAAACACAACATCACTCTTCCATTATAATACTTTCTGTAATAAGGAGATTTATAAATTAAGAAAAGAAATCAGAAATAAGAGACACATTATGGTAGAATAACAGATATTTAAAAACGTTATAAAAGAGGAATATATGTTAATCACAGTCTTGGAAAAATAAAATACTAATTGTCATTAATAAAAAAAGTATTGTAAATATCTAAGGTTGATATACAATTAAAAAAAATGAATTTACTACTTAAACAATAATAATTCTAGAAAATATGAAACAAAATTTTGTTGGCATTTCCCCTCCACTTATATTCCTATTGCAATATTTTTTCCCCATTTAATTTTTTATAGTTCTAACTTTATTCTATCTTTATCAGATTTATTAACTTATTCCAAATTGGTACTTCAATAGACATTTTATTAATCATTAATATAATCCAAAAATTATTCTATCCTTATAGATTAAATTATTGCTTGGAAGTTAAAATACAAATATATTTATGATCACTTTATATTTTCAGAAAAAAATATTAGAAAGTTCATCTGATAGAAGAAAACATTCATCTTTTCTTATCTAATCACATATTCTTACGCATTTAATCACATGTAAAAATAATTAATATTTTCAATAAACCCTTCCTCCTATCAATATTATTGTAGAAATAAATAGTAATTATTGTGACACTGTTTTACATTAAAATAGTTTATGAAAATTAAAATTTCTCCAAAAGAAGACTCTTTATTATACTCTAAATTTTATGGTTTGCCTAAAATTCATAAACTTGAGATACCCTTACATCCTATAGTGTGTACTATTGGATTTCCCACACATGCTATGGCTAGATATTTAGTCCAATGCTTACAACTATTAACAGATAACATTACAGCCTGAAATAAAAATCCAAGTCATTTTATTTCTGGAATTAAAAATGGTTGTTGTCAATTAGCCCCCACACACCACCGGATGTCACTGCTTCTATGCAAAAGTACAGAAATATACTGCTCACACAGCCTATAGAACAGTTCTGTTCGTATTGGCCACTAAGCAGCTTTTGTGGTTCATGGTAGTATTACACACTTTACAGATCTCTACCATATAATGTGAGGTTGTGTAGAATTCAAGTTGTCCTAAGTCTTTGCATGTGCATTTGAAGTACTTATTTTTATACAACCTGACATAGTTTTAGATAGTATTAATTGTAAGACAAAAGATGCACTTATATACACGTATTTTTAAGGTTAAACAAATTTCAAAAGTGTATGTTCCAGCATTATATAGAAATCATGTGTAAAACATATTTTACACAGGGACATCTATGAGTCTTTCAAAGCATAAGCTTAGCTTGATCAGAGGGGAATTTTCAAATCATATTGTATTTCATAAATTGTTTTAAAATAGTGTTGAAATTTTTTTTTTTGGATCAGACATTAATTGAAAAAAGGAAATATTAGATTTTATTAAATAATTTTGTTTTTAAAAATGTTGTGTATGTTGTGATGGATGATCTATCAGATCAACAAATCCATCAGATCCCCCCTCCCAATTTCAGCACCATGCACTGAGATGGATAATGTTTTAAAAAGTGTCTCGCATGTGACGGACGATCCTTCTGGATTGGGAAAGACATTGGATCTTCCTCCTTGCAAAATCCAGCACTAAATGCTGACATATAGTAGTGTAAAAAAAAGTAAACTGTAAATCATCCTGGTAATATTATATCTATTGTCTTTTGACTGGCAACAGCAACATCAGGTAGTGTGCAGGGCTAATTGATGATAATCTTAAAAACTTAAAACTAACTAAAACTGTTTAATCATTTAGTTTTCATGTTTCTTCTATGATTATTAATATTCCTGTTGAGAAAACATTAGCTGTAATAGTTCAGTACAATAATCTACTTGATTTTATTATTCCATTAGCAAAATATGGTTTTGAAAATACATTTTTATTCATGAGTCTCAAAAGTATAAACAAATTAATGAACTTTCTATGGGATCTCTGTTGTCACTCATAATTGCTTATTTCTTTATGAATAATTTTAATAGTCAAGTATTCAATGCAACTACTAATAAACCTTCTATTTGGCTCAGATATTTGAATAATCCATTTGTTATGTGGTCTCATGGTATTGATCTTTGAATTTTTTTTCTTGTTTTATTTAATGATTGGCATACTAATATTAACTTTACCATGAAAGATGAAAATACTAAATCACTTTCTTTCAAGGTCATTTGACTGCAAGAATGTTTACTTTTTATCAAAATAAGTTTACAGAAAATCCACACACACAAAAGATATCTTAAATTTAATTCTCCACAAATATTTTCTCTAGCAAAAATATTTTGATGAGAGTTTGCAGTTTGTTGGATGAAAATCATCTTACTTAAAAAATAAAACTAACAAAAATATTCTACTTTCTAATGGTTACCACTTTTCAAGTAATCTCAAGCACAGCTTCAACTTACTCTAAAACTGGAAATTTTTCCATTATCATAGTGAATTTATGCTCATTTTAAAGCTTAAAAAGTACTACAAGATGTGACCCTCTGTAGAATTATTTTACAAGTAAAAAGTCAATAATATTTAAATTCCAAGCTATGGCTTTCCTAGATACTGATTGGCTGGTTCTCATTCCAAAAAATAAAGAAGCACATGTCAATAATTTTCACCACTCCAACTCCTTTGATTTTGAAAAGGAAAATAAATGTTTTATAGTGTTTTTAGTATTTTTTTACATATTATAAAGTATTTTGATAAAATAT
Source organism: Epiperipatus broadwayi (assembly GCA_028023455.1). Lineage (NCBI taxonomy): Eukaryota > Metazoa > Onychophora > Udeonychophora > Euonychophora > Peripatidae > Epiperipatus > Epiperipatus broadwayi. The sequence goes on along the minus strand of JAQFVV010001313.1, from coordinate 75,951 downwards.
GCTGAAAATAAAATTATTTTAAAAAATAGTTAAGATTTTAGTAAAAATTATTTACTTTTACATGAATTTAAATTGAAAATGAAAATTACTGACATACTCAACATTTTCTAATAGGTTATGAACATTCTTTTTGGGTTCTCCACTATAAAATATTTTTAGAATTATAAATAAAAAATTATTTTTGAAAAAACGTTCATTCACTTTCATATTCTGACAAATTATTATTTTGCTTTTTACAAATGGAACTAAAATGAATATAATATTAAAAAATGAATATATTTTTACTGCTGATTCTGTAATTAACCAATCAAAAGTTTAGAGTTTGAAGTCACTTGACCAAGAAGATTTTCATATGATAAAAAGGTTAAATATATATGTATATAAAATAAAGTAGTTTTTGGGTTAAAGCATGTGTTATTTTTGTTTACTTCCTAACATTTTCATGAAATAACTTCCATCTCTGTCATGGTTAACTTTTCAAAAATAATCAAGATCTCAAATAATAATAAGACTGAGGATGAATTAGTTGAATATGCAGACTAGATGAATTAATAAGATATTTATTATCTTCAGTTTCACCATTATTTTTTAAGTTTATATTAGAAGAAAGATATAAAATAGGTGATCTCCATAATGTTGTAATATGTTATGCTTCATCATCTCTATTTAAACCAATTAGACTTTTTAATATTTCAATCAACTCCAATATGATTTTTAATTCATACTTTTCCAAATTAGAAAGTATTTTTGCATTCTCAAAATCAGGTTTGTGACCAACTTCTAAAAAATATAATGTAAAAGCAGATGCATCTAACTACTGATTAAAGGCATTTTATGCCCATTAATTCTGACACTAATTTGTCTATTAGACTGACCTACATAGCTTTTCAAGCACTGTAAACATGGAATTTCATTAAATCCTCTGGCAATCCAAAAGTATTCTGTTTTTTTTACATTTATGGAAAAATACCATTTTTTTTACTTGTGGAAAAAATAGTTTTACATTAAAATTAGATATTCTTCTACTGATTTTATCAGTGGCTTCAATAATATAATGCAAATTCACTCTATAACTAATTGAATTATTAATTTTACTCTCTCTTTTTTTAGTATCAATGCCATGTAATATCTTATATATGATGTTTTTTTATTGTAATGTTTACACATTTATAAATTTTATTTAATTCTTAAACACATTATTAATATGATTGTTCCATTATTCATCAAAGTAACCAATTATTTGTGATAAAATTATATTACTTTTTTACTGTTTTAATTTTTCTATTATTATCTTCTAAAAAAATATATATATATATATATATATATATATATATATATATATATATATATATATATATATATATATATATATATATATATATATATATATATATATATATATATATATATATATATATGCTGAATTAAATATTTTCCTGAATTGTTATTGTAATAAAGATAAAATGAGAAGATAATATCCATGTAAATAGAAATAACTTTTTAACTACTGAAGTTACCAAGATATTATTACTATCAATTGACAATTCCCAAACCCAAAACAATTTTTTCACTAAATCTCTAATAGCTCTTTTGGTTGAGTTTTTAAACTTCAAAAACATCAAAAGAGCTATTGTAGGTTTACTGAATAATTGGTTTGGCCTCAGTGATTGTCAATTAATAGTAAATGATAATTTATTGGTAACATCAAATGTTATTTTATTTTCTTATTTCAAATTCCTTTTTATATGTATGAGTGTATGTGGTGTTTGTGTGTGAGTAGGTGAAAGGTAAATCAACATTTAATAAATTTATATAGGACATAATTTAATTTTACACTGCCATAAAAAAATTGGAAAATAAAGTATTAATCATATACCTTTTAAACTGCCATATGATAATAAAGTCTTAAAATGTTTTTTTTTCTTAAATAAGATTATTTTAATTAACATTTGTCAACCAATATTGAATAAATAATAACAAGATCATAGACCAGCTATCTTTAAAGTTAAATTGTTCTTAGTTTTATCTGATGAGATTTGTACTTCTGATTATTGACCTGGCAGACAAGATAAACAACCATTATATAATGAAAGTCTTGAACATATAAGATTTTATACTATAATGGCAACAAAATTCACATGTTGCACTTATCTAACTGCCATTCTATATAAGTAAAAGTTAAAATAAGACTTAGGTTTTATATATATATATATATATATATATATATATATATATATATATATATATATATATATATATATATATATATATATATATATATATATATATATATATATATATATAAATCATAACTATATGTTCATCGGATAATATTGTTCAATAAATAAATATTTATATATTATTAATGTATTCGTCAACTAAGTGTATAAAACTTCTTAATCACTTATTACTTGATATTATTTTTAATGTCCACAACAGAAAAGCTACAGAAAATGTTTTATTTTTATTTTTTCATATGAATTGGTTTCTTTGTTAAGATTTAGCTGAGAATGCACTTTTGGTGGGGTACACCAGAATTATAGCTTTCACTAATTAACTAGGTGGCTGCTCTATTTATTGAGGAATAATTATAATAAATATTTAAATTAGGTTTTACATATTCCATATGATCAAAAGTTGAATAATATTTTATTTCTTATTAATGATGTGATTACTGTTGGTGATAAGCCATGTGTACTTAAGTTTTCTTTTTGTGTCTTCTCATTTCTTGAAAACTGAGTTAACATTAGTCATGACCAAATTGTTCTTTGTTTAAGATGGATTTATATTTGGGATTGTTTTTTGTAAGATTGTATAGAAATTTCTGTTGAGCTACACTTGTGTGGATGTTTACACTCAATTATCCATACCATATAACTGTGCTGGTAGCATTGCTACATTAGATATTGTATTTAATCTGTGATACTTTCTGAGACAGTTTATCTTTGGCATTATTAATTATCCTGTTCTGATTACAGAAGATTTGGAAACTGATGTTAAATGTTGGAGCACAGATTGTTTTTTTTTATTTTGTTTGTTAGATTATGGTTATATGATACAGCAACCATTGTTTAGTTTGTTTTTGGAGTTGGAGAGGCTGTTTTATATTTTTATAAAATATTTTAATTATATTTAAATGGGCATTTTTGTTGTAACCTATATTACATAGATCATTGATATAGTCATCTACATTTGTTTTTCTTTTCACTTTGTATTTACAGTTGTTTACATATTTTAAGAAGCCTTTGATTCCATCTTATTCATGGGTCATGGGTGTGTAAGATTCTCTAATTTTGAGTGGCTTAAAGGAGATGATTCTTATAATTTGGATTACCAAATACAAAATCGTTATGCCTCATGAAGTGTTTTCATGTTTTAAAGTCCATGTTAAGACTGTTTTTCATGTTAATAATTCCCATTGTTTTACAATAGTTTCTTCATGGGACATATTATGTCATTATCAACACATTGTTTGTATATAATATATGTTTTTTTAATCCAAAAACATAAGCATAATTTTTTCTTCAGTGTTGGATAGTGTTAAATAGCATATAGTCTCATTTATAGGCAAACCTATTGGGTATGATATTTTCATCCTGTAGAATCTGTTATTGAATTTAACTATAATGTTTTTGTCAATCTAGTGAAGAATGATTATGAAAAAAATATTCTTTATAAAAATTATATCCTGTTTCCAGTAATATATGTTGTATTATCTCAATATACTGTCTTTGTGGCATAGAACCATATAATTTGGTGATGTCTAATGATGCTAAATTATAGTTCTATTTAATATGTGCACTGTTTATGAATTAAAAAAAACAAGGATAATTTTATTGTGAATTTTTGGAATCCAAAATGACAATTTTACCAATCAGCTATGGTACTAGTAGAGTTATTATCAGATATGATGTGGAGTGTTTTCATTTTATCTATAATGAAACTACATTAAAAAGGCTATTGCTTTCAATGAACTAATTAAAAAGTGTAGTAATAATTGAAAAACAAAAATCTTTTAATTCCTTTCTGAAATATTAAATTATATTAAGTAAGTAAATCATTAATATCCATGCCCACATGATATGTGATATTATTTGCAGTTCTTAGACATAAAATTGTTAACATGGTAAACAAGAATTGATTTCCTACAAAGTAAATCAGCTGAGAAAGTAATTCAGTCTTATTTTTAAGATGACTAGTAGTTTCTTGTTTAAGATAATGAGTAGCTATTTGTAAAGGGCATATGAAAAATTTCTTTTTGACTTTTTGCATTTTTACTCATGATATGCAAATAAATTATGAATTTTATAGTGTAAGAGCTATAAAGTTACACATTAAGTTTGAGATTACCAACCACAGTTGAAAATAATACCTTTTATTGCTTGAAGATGGCCATTTAAATTAGCTAAAACTACAGATTTTTAAAATTATAATTGAAGTAATGAATTGCCAAACAAATACATAATATTAAGTAGAAAATTTTCAGACTTAGTAAAATTAAATTCTTTATAAATAAAAAAAAATACAGAACGAATTTTCCAATTTTAATGATGGACAAAGTTGCAAGATTAGTTATTCAAGTTAATGAGAGATATCAAGATAGATAATGCTGACAATGTATTTTGATGAGAATGTACAAAAAATCTCTACGGTTGTATATATCAATTTGTTCTAATCAAGCAGCACGTTCGTGATGAAATTGGAGTGAGTAAATTTGGATGACTGATATAAATTCTGAAAAAAAAATATTTCTATTCCAATATAACACACATTTATTAAAAGAATTCATTAAAAACTGGAAAAAGATTGATTTTTCTCTGAAGCCTTAAAATAAATGAAAAGAGCAAATAAGTGATGTCCATTTCTACACAATATGTTTATAATTCCAACTATCGGTACATAAAATTGTTCACGTGATGAACAAACATTAATTTTTACAAAATTTAATAGAGAGTTTAATATGTAAGTACATAGTGTGCATGTATTATCTAATTCTGTAACTAGAGAGCAGTTTTATAAGCAGTGGCTTTGAAAAGCATCACGTTGTTATATTTTATAAGATACCATTTTGATTAATAATTAGACATGAATTTTGATTTTCTGCTAGAAGGTAACAATATTAGGTGAAACTTTCTTCTCTCTCAGCCTATTTACATAATTTCCCAGCTTATAAATTTTCTAATATTTTATCTATATTGAGACCGACCGAGTCAATGCAATAAATTAGCAAAAGAAAATAGTTATAACGAATAATAATAAAAAATCAATAGCCAGATCACTCATTTAATTTCTTTGCTAAAATAATCTCACCAAAAGTCATTACAAAGATTCGGAAACGTTGTGATAGGAATGTTAGGGAACATGTTTAATCACCACTATAAATATTCAAAATAATTGTGGAATGTGTGAGAATATGTGATGTTGAACCAATGTAATCACACACATGTGCCAGTAATTTCATATTTTCAGTTATTATAGTAATATATTTTGAAAAAATTCCACTACACATAATAAATTGATAGTACAAAAATGTGTATAAAAATAATAAATCACATTAATCAGTGATTTCTTTAAAATAAATAAGACGTTAATGAAATAGTAATATACAAAATGTGTTTACAATTATTTCTTTCACTTTAGAACAAAAAAAATTAAACTTGGTATTTGTTCTAATATAAAAAAAGAAAAAATAGTATCCAAAACTTTAGTCCTTTAGAAAATAAAACACTATCTCCCATTATTGGATTGCATAATGATGCCATGACAGACTAAGAAACAGCAGCAAATAATAAGGAGTCCCCCTTTTCTCCATTAAACCTATCATTAAGAAACTGGAATGATAACAAAGTTTTAAATATGCCTTTTTTATAACAGATTTACAAATGGCCAATTGTCAATGCAATTAAAAATAATTGCAGAACACAGACTAAGATAATTCACATAAACTTATCCACTGGTAATACTGAAGCACTATTCATTGATCATGGTGGATCCCAAAAATTGAAGAAAACTGTCATAAAAATGATATTAGCAATCAAAGAACTTAATACATAAAAGGTAAAAACATTCTATCAAGTTTATTTGTTGTAAGTTTAAATCTACTGCTACTATTAATTACTACTACTACTGATACTGCCACTACTACTAATGCTACTACTACTACTGATAAAACTACAGCTACCTCTACCATTACTAATATTACTGCTACTACTGTAGCCAGTACTACTACTGCTGCTACTTGCAACACTTCTGCTACTTCCACTACTGCTGCAAATGCAGCTTCAGTTGTAGCAGCTTCTGCTGCTATGACTACTTCTGCTGCTGCTACAGCTACAGCTACTTCTTGTACTTCTCCTTCTACTAAAACTACTGTTATGACTGATATTATTTTTGTTACTACTGCAACTACTGCTACCTCGCCCACCATTAATGTCACTACCACCACCACTATCTCTAGCACTATCGCCAACCACTACCACCACCATTTACCACCACAAATACTGCTACTACCACTACCATGTACACCACTACTATTTCTACTGCTACTGCCATCACTATTATCATCATCCCCACCATTACCACTTCAATTTCTACTACCACCACCCATACCATCACTACTGCTACTACTACTACTACTACTAATTATAATATAATAACTAAATTCTTTATATAATGTTTATATTTACAGCCAAAGGTTAATTACAGATTGTAATATATATATATATATATGAATATATATATATATATATATATATATATATATATATATATATATATATATATATATATATATATATATATATATATATATATATATTGAAGTGGTCAATCCAATACTCAGATTGAGCTTCACAGCCCACTCAGGATCTCCCACCAAACCACATTCAAACTCCATCCTTATGCATATATACACATTTATTAATACATTTTTTGCTTAATAATCACTGATGTAGATATGTATTATCTTAATCTAAATACCTTCAGTATATAAATATATATATTGTTTTAATTCTTATATGCGTGTAATGGATACATATATATATCATAGGTGAGGAGATATTATTTATAAAATGTTTATAATGTCAAAATATTTTATATTAATTTGTATTTTCAAAATTATGTTAAATTTTATTATTTATTTTAGTAATGGTGGTCAAATAAAATCTGATGCAATCCTGCCCAATATTCTCAAATGCAATTAAGTCAATTAACCGGGAATCTATTAGTCCAAATTAAAAAAATATAATTTTGTAAAAGTAATGTAACAGACATTAGTGAAAATTTTATCCATTTCAAATTTGTTTTAAAATCTAAGATTATATTTTAGAAGAATCATTCGAAAAATTCTTAGCAGGTTTGCATTGTCTTAAAACTTACCAGAACAAAGGTATGCATCTGGTCTGCAAATTGCAGATCGCAAAGTGGATAAAATTACTTAAGTCAAGTAGTTAAAAGCATTCCAGAACAACTTGAAAATAGTATAAATAATGTTGGATTTGAACACCCAGGGAGAACAAGTAATTTAAGAAGAGCAATGGTAAACTGAATCCATGCTCATTTTGTTTCTGATTCTATGTACTGTGAGTAGATAAATCTTCACCTTTTTTGCTATTCCAAAATGCCATCTTGCACAATGTCATTACCCAGGATCCAAATATCAATGAACTATTGCTATGTACCTATATGCTAAATAATGAAAGTGCTACCTGCCTGACCAAATATAATAAAAAACTAGATCTAGTCTCTGATGGATTCTTCAAATCAACCAAGAATCACCACTATTAATAAACAAGGTAACAAAGTCATGTTGCTGCTATAATTGGTAAACTTACATGAACAATCTCAACTTTAAGATAAATTTCTTGTCTAACCATTTCTTTAAATGTAGTGTAATTTTTTAGCTAATCCTAAGATCAGCAATATCAAATAATATAACTTGTAAACTCTTACCTGATCTATTAAAATATGTTCAACCCTTTATAAATATCTTTTAATATTTCTCCTATTATTGAGCCTCTAGTAAATAATTTAATTTTTCTATTTCATTTTCATGCAGCAACAATATTTCGTATTTTGATTATTATATTTTATATTTTTGTATTTTAAATAATATGCCTATAACTTTCTAAATTTTCAAGAATGTTTGCTCTTCTTTTAACCCCTCTCCCTTTCTTTTCATGGAGAGTCAGTTTAGTTTCTTTTAATTAAAACAAGTTTGTTAATTTAATTACCACTTGTACTTGCAAATTTGGGAAAACAACTTAATAATATTATTATCGAATACTGAGTAGAAATCTGTTTTTCTAAGAAATGTTTCTTTGAATTTAAATTGTAGCTAGTACTAATTCTAAAATTTCAAATCTGTTTATATGAAATTAAGTCATTTTATTCTTTGAAATCAATAATTACCATCTAACTCCTATATATAAAATTATTTGTAACTGTGATAAAAACACTTAGAACCAAATATTCATGTTTGTTTCAATGTTGGTGGGAAGCTAAATCTGTAAATTAATGTACCAGGGGAAAGGTGATTCTTCATTTCTAATAGCTTATTATTTTATTAATGAATTTGGGTTTCCCATTACCGTTTAGTATTGTAAACATACCATTATGATGGGTATTCCATAATATATAGATATTAATTAATTAAGTCTTTTAAATAGTTTATACATATGTTGTTTCAAGCATTGTGTGCATAGTGGCTTCCTTGTTCATGTTTTTATATATATTGTGCCTTGTTCCCCGGGTGTATCAGAAAAACTGAACCCTGTTTCTTCACTTCCAAGTCCAAGAACAAGGAAAAAACCTCTTGGGACTTATTTTGTCACTTGAGCTAACTGCATAGGAGTGCTTTGGGAAAGGCCCAGCCTATTGCACTTCATGAGCCAATTCTTCCAAAGACTGCAGACGTATATCAGTTTTTTCTTCAATGATTTTCAGAAGCACCTTCTTGAATCCACAACTGGATCACATAAATCGCCACCATTCACACACTGCTCTCTTAGTTTTAGTTCTAAATAAAACTTATGAATATTTCTTAGCAATAATGTTCTGATTCTATTAAGCAGATTTCTTTATGATATTTATTAATATTTTTATGTGTGAATTATTTTGTGACACAATTATATATATATATATATATATATATATATATATATATATATATATATATATATATTCTAAATTAACTCTCCTAGACATGTTTCTTACTCAGCATAAGCTGAGATTACTTCATTATTAATGATAATCATGTTTCACAATAAAATATTCTTTATTAAGTAAATTCAGTCAAGTGCTAGCCTTTTTAGTGCTGATTATATAATTGGCTGAATGAGTTAAAAATCAAAACTTTTAATTGGCCAACTCACAACTTTAACAAAATCAATTGTTAAAAGAGATTCATCTTTTAATAAAAAAATATGTTAGTTTCATTTGTAAAAAGTATATTAATAATTTGTCAGATTATGAAAGTAAACAAAAGTCTTTTCAAAAATAAAATTTGATTTATAATTTAAAAAATATTCAATTGCGGTGAAATTAAAGTAATGCTATTTTGACCAACCACAAACATTTCTGATGTAATCATTTTTTTTCACTTTTACATTATGACAAATATGTAGCAATAAATAAATAATTCTTGGTAACATCTTAACTATTTTTCTAAAATAATTTGATTTTTTAGTATTATTTTATCAATAATAATTTGTAATTCAATTCAAATATTGTTTAAATGTTGTAAACATTTGTTTATCTTTTTCAAAATAAAACACAAAACGAACGTAACTTTTTACTTTTTGGCAGCCATATTCCTTCTTGACAGAATTCTGACAGCCAATAAGATTCAAGAAAAGTTGGTGAGAAGGCAGTGCTTTGGTTTTGTTTGACATATATGGTCATTGTTATTGATTGTTTACTTGTAAAATAATTCTGAAGAGGGCACCATCTCACAGAACTTTTGATTTTCTTTTCAATGACGTATAATATGTAGTGGGATAAAAAGTAGCCGATTTAGAGTGATGTCAAATCTTCTCATTTTTTTACACAAGTCAAGCAGCAGAAGAGCTAGATATTGTTCTTCTTTCTAGAGGTGGACTTAAGAGCCATTTATGTACTGTATATAGCTCTATTAAAATTGTATTTACAGATATTGTAGTTTATTGATTATTGGCATATGGATCAGCTGCAATAAAATAACCAATGTATTTATCATTTCTTAAATACAAATATATCAAATTTATTAAATAATAAAAGATAAATCTTATTTTATATAAAAGTAAAGAGACCAATGATGACTAACGAAGAAATAGAATCTAATGACTCTCACATATTTTATTTAAATTAATAAATCATACATATATAATAACTTTCAGAATCATTGTTTTATTTATTTAAAATATTATATTTTGATTAATAAATTATGATTGCTCTGACTAGATGATATCCTGCTAATCCTATATATATATATATATATATATATATATATATATAGGATTAGCATTATATATATATATATATATATATATATATAATGTTAAAGGTCACTATCTTTAAATGTGTTAAACTTGTGATATTTTATGCTAAAAGGTTCCATTATTTCATTTCCAATTAGAGTCTCTTTGCGTTTCCAGTTTGTGATGCTATTGGAGGGAGATAAATTTGATCGGTATCATTGGGATTGTTGCTCATAAGTTGGTAGATCTGGAAAATAGGCAAATAGGGCAGAGTTTATGAGTGTTCCTGCCTTATGTATTTTGTGCATGATTGGACTCGAGGTATTTTTGCCTACATGCTAGATCTTGTTATATGAACAGACAAAACTGACCAGTACAATATATATATATATATATATATATTGTAACGGTCAAATATGTACATTCGCGTAACAAAACCTAGAACTTTAGTAAATCATCCCAAGGCCAACCAGAATATGATGGTGCAACCACAGGTCTCATATAGCCCTAGTTCCTTTACTATTGCTCAGAGATTTACCACCTTGCGGATGACACATATGAGGCCACAGCAGTATTATCCTTCATCATGTTCCGACAGTAGTACAACAGTAGAGCAAAAGACTGTAAACAAGTTGGCACTCTATCTAGCATAGCTATATAGGTATCAGGTGGCTAGAATATGATTATTAAACAATGAAATGATTTTAATAACTAAGAAAAAAAAAATTACTAAATGATGGAATGATTATGAGTCGGTGAGCAAGACTAAGATATGGAATGAGGTTAAATTTAAAACAAATTTAATTAAGTTAAATTTTGAAATAATAATTAAAACAAAATTACAATAGCTAGATGTTTGGTCTCACATGCTGGTGATTAAGGGATGTTTACATTAAATTTGGGTTCACACACAAGTGATGGTTTTAGATATATAATTCTTTATGGCTGAGTTTTACATGACTTGGTTTACCTATATAGGAGGTAGATAAAATCACTCATAGGTGATATTAAGTTTCTAGTTACAAATTATCGGGTTTCTTATATATTTGTGTGTTTATCACTCGTAGGTGATAATTTAATATCTATGTACTTCCGGTTTATATATAGCATTTTAATCACTCGCAGGTGATTGTAATTTCTAGGTTACAATTATTTAATTTACTTGGCTATATATATATATAAATCACTCACAGGTGATGAAATTATAATACATTTGAATTTACATTTTCATGAGCTTTAATATTAATTTTATGATTAAATAAATTTGCCCATGCTTATCTATGCCTAGTTTATGCTATAATATGATCTAGATTTGCTTTATGATTAGTGGAAGTGAATATAAAGATTTATAAAGAATAAAATACTTTACTAAGTACAAATAACCAATATATTCTCTATATAGCTACTTTGCCTATCAAATTGGATTCGGATTCAGATCAAAGCTAAGAATAACAATCATAAATGACGGGATGAACTGATTATTGGCAGCCAGACTTCAGATACTAATGCATATAGAAACATACAATTCTGAGGGTTTTGCATCTCGTATATGTGCCTTATTCACAGGATTCTTACCAAGTAACAGTTCCCTTTGACTGAACTAATTGCTGTAAAATAGGAGGCCTTTAGTCCAGATGATCGAGCAATTTATTTAAGTGGGAGTCTTATGCTCCATGGAGTCTCATGCTCCATTTCTAAGGATGTAGAATGGGGAGGTTCACATCTGTCCACCATCTGGAGAAGAAAATTGCCTGAACTAAGAGTAATGGTGCAGTGAGACCACATACAACCATTAAAGAATATAGCAATAAGTGAGTATGATGTGGCATTTCATAAGGACACATACGCACTGCAGATAAGATTATCATATAATAAAATTTAAGATGCTAAATAATAGTTTCCTTCATGAAACTACCCTGTATCAGTTTATATTATAGTATTTATCATTATACTATCAAGGAAAATTTATGAATCCAAATTATAAAGCTATCTATATAGGCTTTTATTTCTTTAAGGAGGATTACAGCATATTGAGAGAAATTACATTATATAATTATAGATTTATGCTGCATTTTATCACTTCAACTGAATATTGGTTAAATATTATATTTAAAAGCAAATCTATCTTAGAATAACTGTAGGCTTGGTCATTATATTTTAATTAAGATATTCCAACCATTTCAAAATAGGGTTTTAGTTTGTGCGTCAATATGCGCAGGATTACATATATACGCAAAGTTACATATATATGTGTGAGAATCTATATTTACTTCTCACGAATGATTTAATTAGGAATAAAACTCAGTTCTGAATACATATAGCATAAACAATAACATAACTAAAATTAATAAGATTTGGCATAGACATAAATAAAAGAAATGTATATTTAAAATTAGACAAGATTTCACGTAAGTGAAATCTGGAATTTGGCTTTGTTTTAAAGTGAAACTTATGTGACATTCACTGATATTTGATTGATTCAGTTTCAATAATTTTAAATATATAAGATCAGTGATGGAAAATGTTATCATTAACTTAAGATATACAAAATGATTTAGAAATTTAATGGTTATTTTATAATAGATCATTTTGCATTATACCTGATGAAATTATATTAAAACATTTAAAATATAGATTTTAGCAAGTTAAAACTGAATAGCATTTAATTACTTAGAATAAGATTAATACATAACTAAATCAATCTTAAATAAATTCAGCAAGTAAACCAACAAATAAAGAAATCATATCAATAAATGAAAGGTCTTATTTATGCAAATAATAATGCAGATAAAATCATAAAGCAGTTAAATCAGTATTTATCAGTTAATGAATTATAACAGTAAATCAGATTATCAAATATTAAATTAGTTTTCAAAGGAGTTTGTAAATCAATTTAAATCAATTTACTTATGAAATTATGAAATCATGAAATCAGGCAGGATTTTAAGATTGAAACAAAATAAAAATTACATTTAGAAGTAAGTTTAGTCTACATTATTATTATGGCCATTGATTTAGATTAAGCTAGCATTTTAGAGTTGAGTTTAGTTGAAAGCTTTAAGATTGAAGGAGTATTTACCATTTTCTTCTATTTTCTATGTTGGCAAGTTATTTCTTCATCGAAACTTCTTTAGGTGGTGACGGTTGTTACTTCATCTTTTCCCACAGTAGGCAGCTTCTCATCGGAGGTGGAAGGCAAGATTTTAGGCCTTTACCCCAACATGATCATCATCAATGCTATTCAAGTACTTTATTAAAATTATAATCATAGATAGTTTTCTTCCAAAATGGCTGCAGCAGCTTATATACCAATACACCCCCCTCCTTCATTATATTATTTTTAGATTCATTTTCTTAGCTTACTCACTGTTTCAAAATTCAGCAAAATCCTGCTGTGATTATTTTTCACTTAGGTTAAGTTAGCCTCTGTGACACATGGAAATATACTCAGTTTTCCCAATTTAAATCTAATTTTAACTTTAATTAAAACGGTCAATTTTCAGCAAGAAGGATTATTTTTTCTGGCATTATTATTACTAGAAAAGCAAAAATAAAATTATAAAAAAAACATTTTGTTATATATGTAACTCGACCATTTAATTTAGCGATATATGCAGACATATATAATTTCCAATATTATTAATTTAATAAATATTTTAAAATTAAGAAATCTTCAATGTTTTAAATTCTATTAACATTATTCTTCTAGCACATATGTAATCTTAAGTTACACATACAACCCATTTTTCATTTAACTATTATTAGAAATATATATGAGCACATTTATAGAGGTTTATGTATATAAATGCAATTTTCTCCCTATATGTATATATATATATATATATATATATATATATATATATATATATATATATATATATATATATATATATACATACACATTCATGGTTAACATATTTGGGTTTAAATTTAGCCAGATTTTTATGATACTATTAGCATAAATATATGAGAATTTGGTGGTATTTTTATATAAAAAAATACTACTATAAAATATAGTAAGTGAAATAGTTGGGATGAAAACCTAACTGTTTCAATATATATATATTACATATTTTGCGGGTTCATCCATGTTAAAACTTTTAATATTAATATACTGACATTTTGACTTGGTCACACAAGCCATCCACAGAGTTATAAAAGGTAGAAAGACGGTTGTAGAGGCGCTACAATCACTGATTTGAATAAAATGTTAAAATTCTACCAATAGTAAAAAATGTTAAATTTAGGAATGTTTTTTAAAAAAAAATTTCCAAATAGGAGGAAGTTTACATGTATCATCTCGCTTATTGATACAATCTGGTCTTTTAAGTATCTCAATGGCTTCTCTAATTTTGCATTGGTAGCGATTATCACATCTGGATATGATCCTGGTACTAGAAAAATCAATTTTATGACCTGAATCTATAGTATGGATTGAGAGTGCTGATGATGATGAGTGTTGTTTAACTACATTATCATGCTCATCTCTCATAACACTGATGTGATGATTACTCATACCTATGTAAGAAGCTTTACAATTTTTACATGAGATTTGATAGACACCATGAGATTCAATAGGGATTGAATCCTTAGGCTTGGTTATTATATTGCTGATCTTTTGATGAGCAGAAAATGCTGTATCTATAATATAGCATTTTAATATACTTCCGATACTGTCTGTAGTTCCTTTTATATAAAGAACACAAATCCTAATAGCTGATTTATCATCTTTTTGTTTCCTATTTTGTCTATTTTGGGCTTGAAATAAGGCTTTTTTTTATAAATTTGTAATTATAACTATTTGCTAATAAAACACTATTAATATGATTTATTTCTTCTTTCAGATGTGTCTAATCTGAAAGGTTAATTGTGCTATTTAGAAGAGTTTTGGCTACAGAAACTATCTGAGTTGGGTCATGATGAGAATGGAAATGCAAATATATGTCAGTGTGTGTATCCTTTCTATAAATAGAAAAAAAAAACTATATGGTGTTCTGGTGTCTAGAACATCAAGAAAAGGGAGTTTTCCATCAGTCTCTGTCTCCATTGCAAATTTAATATGAGGGTGCATATTATTTAAATGTAAGAAAAAAATATCTAATTTATTTTTTCCATGTTGCCATATGACAAAAGTGTCATCTATGTATCTGAGCCAAATGAGAGGTTTTAAAGATGATGATTCTAAAGCACGAGTTTCTATATATTCCATGAATAAATCAGCTATTACTCCTGAGATAGGTGAGCCCATAGGAGTACCAAAAACTTCTCTGTAATGCTGTCCATTGTATACAAAATATGTATTTAAGAGACAATGTTTCATTAAAGCAATAATATGGTCTGGTAAATTGCAACGTTGTGAGATTATATTTAAAGCTTCATCAATTGGAATGTTTGTAAACAAAGACACGACATCAAAACTTGACCAGAATGTCATTAGCCTTAATTTTTAAACTTTATAAAAAAAAAAAAAACAGAGATAAAAAATAAAATAATCCCTCGTGAAAAATCTTGTGTCTGTCCAAAAGTTTATGGACTTCCAAAAATTCACAAACCAGATACCCCGCTTCGTCCAATAGTAAGTGCAATAGGTTCTCCAACTCATATTTTAGCCAGATACTTATCGGATTTCATTAAACCTACAATCCCATCTATTAAATCATATATTAAAAACTCTCTTCATTTTATTTCTGTTTTAAAAAGTTTAAAAATTAATGCTAATGACATTCTGGTCAGTTTTGATGTCGTGTCTTTGTTTACAAACATTCCAATTGATGAAGCTTTAAATATAATCTCACAATGTTGCAATTTACCAGACTATATTATTGCTTTAATTAAACATTGTCTCTTAAATACATATTTTGTATACAATGGACAGCATTACAGACAAGTTTTGGTACTCCTATGGGCTCACCTATCTCAGGAGTAATAGCTGATTTATTCATGGAATATATAGAAACTCGTGCTTTAGAATCATCATCTTTAAAACCTCTCATTTGGCTCAGATACATAGATGACACTTTTGTCATATGGCAACATGGAAAAAATAAATTAGATATTTTTTTCTTACATTTAAATAATATGCATCCTCATATTAAATTTACAATGGAGACAGAGTCTGATGGAAAACTCCCTTTTCTTGATGTTCTAGTCACCAGAACACCAAATAGTTTATTTTTTTCTATTTACAGAAAGGATACACACACAGACAGATATTTGCATTTCCATTCTCATCATCACCTAACTCAGATAGTTTCTGTAACCAAAACTCTTCTAAATAGAGCAATTAACCTTTCAGATGAGACACATCTGAAAGAAGACATAAATCATATTAATAGTGTTTTAGTAGCAAATAGTTATAATTACAAATTTATAAAAAAAAGCCTTATATCAAGCCCAAAATAGACAAAATAGGAAACAAAAAGATGATAAATCAGCTATTAGGATTTGTGTTCCATATGTAAAAGGAACTACAGACAGTATCAGACGTATATTAAAACACTATAATATAGATACAGCATTTTCTGCTCATCAAAAGATCAGCAATATAATAACCAAGCCTAAGGATTCAATCCCTCTTGAATCTCAAGGTGTCTATCAAATCTCATGTAAAAATTGTAAAGCTTCTTACATAGGTATGAGTAATCGTCGCATCAGTGTTAGGAGATATGAGCATGCTAATGCAGTTAAACAACACTCATCATCAGCAGCACTCTCACTCCATACTATAGATTCAGGTCATAAAATTTATTTTTCTAGTACCAGGATCATATCCAGATATGATAATCTCTACCAATTAAAAATTAGAGAAGCCATTGAGATACTTAAAAGGCCAGATTGTATCAATAAGCGAGACGATACATGAAACTTCCTCCTATTTGGAAAGATTTTTAAAAAAAAACATTCCTAAATTTAACATTTTTTTTGCTATTGGTGGAATTTTAACATTTTATTCAAATCAGTGATTGTAGCGCCTCTACAACCGTCTTTATACCTTTTATAACTCTGTGGATGGCTTGTGTGACCAAGTCGAAACGTCAGTATATTAATATTAAAAGTTTTTAACACAGATGAACCCGCAAAATATGTATTTTATATATTTAACCCGTGCAAGTCTTCATTTTAACATATATATATATATATATATATATATATATTAAAATATAGATTTCAGTATTTTGCTTTATATATATATATATATATATATATATATATATATAAAGCAAAATACTGAAATCTTTTAAAAATGTTGTTCTAATAAAAATTTTAAAATGGAAATATTGAAAAAACAAATATTTTAAATAATCATTTGCCGAAATTCATGACTGAAAATACACATAAACAATATCATCTATTGGTAAGTATGGCTTAGTCTATTGTTCCTGTCTTAGCAAAAAATGTTTATTTGAATCTAGTAGCTGTGATATATTTCTGATTTACTCAAAATGTTTGAAACAATTAACCATTCTCCAGTTAGTGAATAATCTTTGGTATTACAAATGATTAATAAAAATAATTTAATTTAATTATTGTATTTATATTTTTTTAAATAAAAAGAAACTTTAAGAAAATTTTATGATGTATACTATTATCTGGAATTTTATCATTTATTTGATTTATCTAATTCTTTTTAGTAGACAACTTACCTTTATATGAATAAATTTGTTTACTTGGTGATTATCAATTGAATTCTTCTATTTATGTATCTTATTTTGGGGTGGCTCTTAAAATTTCTCTTCGCTCTTTTATTAGATTGCAATTAGAACTCAATCTTAGAATATATATAATAAATAAATGATTGTGACTTAGTTAATACTCCTCTAGTTTATATGCATAGTCTTCTTTCAAGTTTCAGTTACCCATGTGCCATGTATAGTATTTACTTCTGTTGTAATTATTAATGGTTGGTGGTCAGATTATCAGCTCATTTCTTTCTTATATTTTCTGTTATATATATATATATATATATATATATATATATATATATATATATATATATATATATATATATATATATATATATATATATATATATATATATATAATTTAAGGATAATAAACTATAAACTTTTAATCTAGAGAAGTACTTTCAGTTAATTTCTTAAACCTGCCTCAATTGCCATTAAATTAAAAAAAAAAAAAAATCAAAGCGGAATCCAATGTCATCAATTCATGTCCCATAAATACCCTATTTTAATGTTAGCAGTTTGTCTATTTATTAAATGCATTTGATTCCTATTTATAAAAATTGCCTTCTTAATTTTTTTTTATTATGGTTTCACTCTTTATGAAGAATTTTCACACTTTCAAAATCAAATTTAAATTTATATTTACATGTTTTTTTTTTTATGATCAAAGAAAACAGAAACAGTAATTAAATCACCATTATTCTTACTTTCAACAGACTTATATAACAATTCATGCTCCCTATTCTCTTTTCAATAATGCACCTCAATTCACCTATATATGATAACATATAGTCATTTTCTGCTTGATAGGTATGATATCCTTAAAATTATTCACTAATTTATTAACATTGTTTGGAACATAGAGTGAAACATTAAACACATTCTTATATATATCCTTAAAAATTTCACCTGTGGATTTGAAATAAATGGAATAAATATCCATTGGTTACTATCAATAGTCATTTCCTTTAAACTGTTATAACTGTTTTTAAATTGACATAAAGTATTATTTATTTGTTCCATTTTATAACCAACATCAAGCAACTCCTTGGCACATATCTCAATATTTTTCAGTTTATCACTTTGGTTAGTGACATAATTTTTATTACAAAACAAAATTATCTAAAACTTGCTATCTTATGCATCATTGATTGTTTTGATTTACAATTGATATATCCCCTTTTTTGCAATCACTTGATTATTAATTTATAATTTAATATACTGTTATATCTGGTAATAATTAAATCCAAATATTTAATATTTTTGTCCTGTTCATTTTCAATAGTCCATTTCAAGCCATTCAACTTATTGAATTCCCCTACAAGCACTTTTATAGTATTACTATTTCCATAGACAAAAACTTCATCTACATTTCTTTTGTAAATGTTAATATTTCCAAAAGTGTGTATAGTTAAAATACCACTATCATAAATAGACAACACAAAATTGCAAATTGTTCAACTATAGGCAAATCCATAGGTCAAACTTTAGGTATTTTATATTATTTACCTTCAAAAGATGCAATAATCTTTTCTTTTGCATCATTTGAAGGTCAATATTATAAAATGTCTAAAGGTTGGCCTATAGGCTTGCCTGTAGTTGCACAAGATTGCAATTTGGTGTTGTCTACATATGACAGTGGTATTTTAAATATATGCTCTTTTAAAGATATTAAAATTTACAAAGGGTATGTGAATGATGTTTTTGTTTGTGTAAATACTAATATTATAAATTTGCTTGTAGAGGAATTAAATAATTTGAATGGCTTGAAATGGATTATTGAAAAGGAACAAGACAAACATATTTTTTAAAAAATTAAAAATTTGGATTTAATTATTATAAGACATACAGTATATTAAATTACAAATTAATAATTAAGCCATCGCAAAAAAGGGGATATATTAATTTTAAATCAAAAGTACTACTTATGCATAAGATGACAAGTTTTAGATCTTTTTATGTTTTGTAACAAAAAATTATGTTGTTACCAAAGTGATAAACTGATGAATATTGATATATTTGCCAAGGAATTGCTTGATGTTGATTATAAAATGGAACAAATAAACAATACCTATGTCAATTTAAAAAGAGTTATAATGGTTTAAAGCAAATGAAGATTGATAGTAATCAATGGATATTTATTCCATTTATTTCAAATCCACAAGTAAAAAATTTTAAGGATATTTATATAAAAATGTGCTTAATGTTTCATTCTATTTTCCAAACAATGTTAATAAAGTAGTGAATAATTCTAAAAATGTCATACCTGTCAAGCAGAAAAGTAATAGCATATATGAATTTTTGTGACTGTAAATTATCATATATAGGTGAATTGAGGTGCCATATTGAAAAAATATTAAAGCAGCATAAACTGTTATATAAGCATGTAAAAAGTAAGAATAATGGTGATTTAATTACTGCTTCAGTTTTCTTTGATCATGAAAAAACATATAAATATAAATTTGATTTTGAAAGTGTGAAAATTCTTCATAAAGAGAAAAACCATAATAAAAGAAAAATTAAGGAGGCATTTTTTTATAAATAGGATTAAAATGCATTTAATAAATAGACAATCTGCTAATATTAGAATACAAGATTCATGAGATTTGAATTGATGACATTTACTTCTGCTTGTTTTCTTAATTTAATGGCAGTTGAGGCACATTTAAGAAATTAACCAAAAGTATTTTTGTAAATTGAAAGACTGTTTATAATAGTTTATTACCATTAAATGTATTATTTTATTATGATTACAATTTTGTTATAATTAACAGACAATATAGATATATATAAAAAAGTTTTTGGGTTTAATTGTGTGTTATTTTTGGTTACTTTCCAGCATTTCAAAGAAATAGCACCCATCACTGTCAAAGTTTACTTTTCAAAGAAAAATAATTAGATTTCAAATAGTAATGAGATTGAATGTAAATAAAGAATAAGAATATGTGTGTAGTAATCAATCATGAAAATTACATGAATATACAAAATGCTTATTTTTTCAGTTTTGCCATTAACTATCTAATAAATAAATAAAATAAGTGACCTTCATAAGACTGATATGCATTGTATTTCATCAGCTCTATTTAAACCAGTTGATCTTTTTGATATTACAATTGACTCTCACACGGTTCTCAATTCAAACCTTTTCAAATTAGCAAGTATTTCTGTATTATCAAAATCAAGTATGTGACCAATTTTTTAAAAAAAATGTTATGTTCATTAATTCTGATATCAATTTATCTATTAGACTGACCTACTTAGATTTTTGAACACTTAAATATGAACACTTCATAAAACCCTTTATGCTGTCTTTAGGTTTATGAAAAAAATCACCAATTTTTGCTAGTGGAAAAAAGAGTATATTAAAATTAGATAGTCTTCTACTAATTTTATCAGTGGTTCCTTTAATATAATGTAAAATCCCTCTACAAATAATTTAATTATCAATTATATTCTTCTTCTTTTTAGTATCAATTCTATGTAATAATTTATATATATAGCTATTCCATCGAAATATCGGTGCTCAATGGAAAATAAGACATGGTATATCCCAAAAACTTATAATTTATCTACATCATATAACCGTGAAAACATTAAGTATAACACATATATATATATATATATATATATTGTGGGAGATATTATTGATAGCTTTAACTATCAACAATGGCCCACCTTGGCTGCTAGATTCAAACCCCCACTATCCAACCACTTTATTTGTTTCAGAGTAAACCCCAGGTGCCAGCTAGTCTCAGACTAATGTATCCTGTCAGTAGGCTCATAATCCAGCACTCGAAACTATCCCAAAACTAGATCAGTCTAATTTTAATCAATAATAAATATAGAAAAAAGAATTGACCGATAAATAAAGTTTAACTTTAAAGACAATTTATTAACTAACATTTACTAATTTTAAACATTTGATAAATCTAAATAACACACACATTTCAAGTTAACATACTATGATATATTTTATGAGGAAGCATAAATAATGTTTGAAGTTTATAAATTATCTAACTTTCCCAAACACGCACATCAATAGTTTATTTTATGCATGCTTATAGAGTTCAAATTACTTGTCTCTGTATGATTTACGAATTGCAGCAGTGGCTACTATATATAAATGAGAATATTAAAATGTTTTACCTAGGATGTTTGGAATGTGGATATTGCTTGTTGTTAGCTGCTTTTGATGGAGTATATCTAACCAGTTAGATTTGACATTTCTTGAGAAGATTTGATGCTAATCCATTGGTTTTATTCTTGGAGACAGTTGAACATTGACGGAGGATTTCTGAACTGTTAAGTAGACATTATTTCATGGGCAGGTCTTGCTGATATTGTTGGACTAAGGGCTGAAATAAAAGTGTATATTCCCAAAAGCTGCTCAGCACTGCATTTCTGTTTCTGGATACATAATATGAATTGCACTGTTATCTCTGCTGAAACAAGACTGACACTAGACACACTGAAAACTGGATGTCTGATAAAAATCTAGCTATTTATGTATGCAAAGTGTTTTTGTTTTTATATCCTCCAGCAATATGTGTTGTCAAAATTCCTCTAATAACTAATCCTTTCACAATGTGTTTTTGAAGATTGTTTAATTAGTAGTAGCCTTCATAAAAGTGTTGTTTTTATATCTTTAATTAGTAGATCACCACTGTGTTTTTAAATACATTTCATTTCAATATTTATTTTCATGTGTTTTTCAATATGATTTTAACATGCATTTATTATATATCTTATTAACAAGCTTACATTTATTTTTATTTACCATCGCACATATATATGCATTTATTCTAATAAAGTGGAATGAAAAGAGATTTATATTTTAACTTTTAATTTATAATAATAACACACTTTAACTTTTATGAACTCTTAGTTTTATCTTTTCTAAACAAAACTCCCCCTCCCTCCTTTTAATCAATTATTTTCAAACTCTTTTACGAAACTAAACTGTAATAAAACTCTTAAATGTTTAAATACATTTTCTTTTACGAAAGATTATTTTAATAATTTTTTTAGATAAATTATCATGTGACAGTTTGAATATTGGTACTATATATATATATATATATTGTAACCGGACCGCCATGCAACAGTATTCCTGTCTCAATATATATATATATATATTGTAACCTGACTTACAGAAAATCTAAAATCTAAGATAGACTTTTTTTGGCTAACTAAATAGAATATACTACAATTGAATTATGTAAACAATCATTATTAAAAATGATTACTATTATGACTAGCTCAAAATACACTACCAATGTATAGTATCTAATAAAATCAATATTTAATCATAATTTACAGTGTACTCTTACTTACAGGAAATCTAAAAATAAACTTTCCGGCTAACTTACAAGCTCCAATGTTTTACTTTAAAAGTATTAAAAACCTAAACCTGACAAAATGTAATTCATGCTGAATAATATTTTTCTATTTTACCAAAATGTTATTAATTCTAACTATTATTTTCCCATCTCCCAAATTACAATTTATGCTGAACTACATTTTTTTTCCATTTTTCCCATTCTCCCAGGATGCAATTCATTCTGAGCTAGTATTTTTCTATTTTCTCAAGATCCAATTTTTGTTTATTAGTATTTTTCCCAAGATACAATTTATCCTGAATTATTATTATTTTCATTTTCACCCAAGATCCAATTTATGCTGACTAGTAATTTTCCATTTTCCCAAGATGCAATTCATGATGATTAGTATTTTTTTTATTTTTCCAAAATGAATTTATTCTGAATTAGTAATTTTTTTGGCATTTTCACAAAATCCAATTCATGCTGAATTATCATTCCCCAATTTTCCCAAGATGTGATTCTTAATAACTAATATTGTTCCACTTTCCCAAGATGCAATTTATGCAGACCAATATTTTTCCATTTTTTAAAGATGCAAATCATGATGATTAGTATTTTTCCATTCTTCCAAGATGCAATTCATTCTAAATGAGTAGTTTTCCATTTTCCAATTCATACTGACTAATATTTTTAATTTTATTTTCATATGGAAATTATGTAACAAATGAACAATAACATTTAGCTATTGAAACTATAGTACTCTTAGCAATTGAGATCAACTTTTTGGGACCATATGTCATTTTTTTTAATTCATATTTAAGCATTCATACTATTATGTGTTTCCACATATTTTTCTTAATATCACATTTAAAAATTCAATGTAAATCTAATTCAACATGTATATTTGTCTGTATTTTTTTTCAATTACTGTAATTCAAGATTGTAAATGTTTATTGCATATGTAGTATCATGAATCAATTTGTATTTAACTCATTAACTGGAGTCTTAATTTCTTGATGAACATGCCTTTAACTCATTTTAAAACTGGCAGTTTTTACATTATCATAGTGAATTTATGCTCATTTTAAAGCTTAAAAAGAACTGTAAGATGCTGCTCTCTCTAGAATTATTTTACAAGTAAAAAGTCAATAATATTTACATTTAAAGTTTTAACAATGGGAGAAGGCAGACTTTCCTAGGCACTGATTGGTTGTTGCTCATATTGAACAAAAATGAATGCTTGTCAATAATTTTCACTGCTCCAATTTCTTTGTTTTGATTTAAAAAAAAAATTAGTATTTTTTTGCATATTATAAATTATTTTAGTAAAACATGAAAAATAAAATTAT
Source organism: Epiperipatus broadwayi (assembly GCA_028023455.1). Taxonomy (NCBI): domain Eukaryota; kingdom Metazoa; phylum Onychophora; class Udeonychophora; order Euonychophora; family Peripatidae; genus Epiperipatus; species Epiperipatus broadwayi. The sequence continues at coordinate 51,142 of JAQFVV010001313.1, read as the reverse complement.
TTTAAAAAAATAGTTAAGATTTTAATAAAAAATATTTACATTTACATAAATGTAAATTGAGAAAGAAAATCAATGACTTACACAACATTTTCAAATAGGTTACAAATGTTCTTTTTAGGTTCTCCACTATAAAATATTTTTATGATTATAAATAGAAATTTATTTTTGAAAAAACTTTCATTTACTTGCATATTCTGACAAATTATTAATTTGATTTTTACAAATGAAACTAAAATGAATATAATATTAAAAGACAAATATATTTTTACTGCTGATTTTGTAATTGACCAATCAAAAGTTTATAATTTTAACTCACTCATCCAATTGGAGTTTCTACACCATAATGGTTAATACCTCTTTTTTTCAAATGTAAACCTTTTTGAGCCTCAATAAAGTTTATTCTTTGAAACATAATAATAATAATAATAATAATAATAATAATAATAATAATAATAATAATAATAATAATAATAATAATAATAATAATAATAATAATGATGATGATGATGATGATGATGGTAATAATAATAATAATAATAATAATAATAATAATAATAATAATAGTAATAATAATAATGATGATGATAATAATAATAATAATAATAATAATAATAATAATAATAATAATAATAATAATAATAATAATAATAATAATAATAATAATAATAATAATTGTCTTATACAAATTTATCTAAAATTTAGATTTTATGTCAGTATAAGATAAAGAGCCTTAAAAATCCCATACTAAAGATTTCTGCAAATCTTTTCAAAAATAAATAATGAAAAAAAAATTCAATGTTTGCCAAGCTGGATAACTGTATGAAAAAAACTGCTGTTTTTATTTTGTTTTTCTTCTAATTAAAAGTAGTTAGATATCTTTTTTACTTATCTACTAATTGATTGGTTAGTTGAATTGTATATGTGCCTGATACCTAAAAAAATAAGAAGCTGGCTTAGCAATTCTCAGCATTTAAATAAAAAATTGCAAAATGTATCCAAATGCTTCTGTACTACAAAATCTTTTATAATCGTTAAACAATTAAATTTCACTAGCACATTATGATTTTTTTACCTTATGATATTTGAGTACTGTAAAAATCCCCAATACTAAAACTACTTATATAAAAAAAGCTCAAATATATATATATATATAGTAATTTCTTTCTCTGCAATCAGGTTAAATTAAGTCGTATGATAAATCAATATTCGATTATTTCAATGGCAATTCTCCATTTCTTGAACCTTTTAACAATTTATTTTAACAGCTCAATTTTAAATCTACGTCAGAAACTTTAATAAGCCAAATTTCATTAAAGTGCAATAAATAAATTCTGTGTTGTTTTTTTTTTTTTAATATTTTAATTGAACAACTAAAAGTTAACTACAATTATGCATTTATAAATATGATTAATTATAAAATCTACTTAGAAATAAATATGCATTCGATTTCGACTCCAGGTAGATTTTTTTTAAAAAAACATTACTGCTCTTTAATTTTTAATCGAAATCATTAAATAGTCAGATTGTGCAAGTTATTTTTTTTTCGGTTCAAATTTAACGCTTTCAACTGCAAACTCTGTTGCATGGATGGTTGGCTGTTTGACATAATTAAAGTAATGACGACATTAATATTTCCGTCAAAAGTCGAGATATTCTTTTCCGTTTAATTAAAACATTTATTATTTATCATGGCTTTCTTTTAAACTTATTCTTCATTAGTTGAGTCTCTTATTTATTTAGTAATTAATTCGAAATAATTTCATGCAATTAAAATTGTTAAAAGTATCATTACTCATTTACGAATTTCTAATTAATGTGTAATAAAAGTTAAAATTAATTAATCAATTTAAGTAAAAGTATATTAAAGCTCGTTAATATTGATTTTCAGTCAAGATTTATAATATTTTTTCAATATTTAAAAATAAATAAATAAAACCTTTTGCTCGTGAAAATTAAGCATAGATGAAAAAAAAACGAACATTTTGAAAAATACGCATATAAATTTTCTCTTTATTTATTTATTTAATTTCATACGTTTAATTTAAAAACATAAATGATTATACATATTTACATACTACGCATAAAATGAAAACAATATTTAAATAAACTCTAGAGGGCAAAAGTTTACTCTACAGAGAAACATATATATATATTCATCAAACTGATCAAGGGTCATATGATGTGGAAGAATGTTTATTTATTAAATTTCGGCTTTCCTTTCTCAATAAAAATAACAATATATCTATTTGCTAACTGATAATTAAACTGTTAAATCAATTTTGAGCCACATATTTATATATATATAAAAATCTAAAATGATTTTAATGAGTAATGTGAAATGTAGACCTCAAATAGGGACATGTAAGGTGGATGCACTTATTACATAATGTTATTCTAAATATATATTTATAATTCATTGAAATATAGATAATTTTTTTCCACATAGTAATCTAGATCTAATTTTCATTACAATGTAATCAGGAAACAATCAATTAAAACTACTATTCAAGTTGAAATAACAATAGTATTTATCTGATCCATAAATAAAAAATGGAATTACATTTACTAGATCTTCACATAGAAATTTATTATTGTATTTCAATTTTCATATCTAAAGGTCTAGAAAAATTCACTTATTTTATAAGATCAATATAAATTGCAACTAAAATATGTAACAAATAAATAAAGTATGATACTTTTTAAGTTTTAACACTAAGTAATAAATAAATTGTTTTTGGTGCTTCATGATTTAGAGCAGCGATAGAATCACAGACTATGGGAACATAAGATACTCATTTCGATTACTTCTCAGCTATAAAGCCATTTTTATTTAAAAAATGCAGGCTTTTAAACAAGTTACTAAGTGAAAGCAGGATTACAATTTATTTATTATTTACTGTTCAAATATAACTATTTAACCACTTGGATTTCCTACTTTAAAATTGAAAATAAAATTAATAAATTTACAACATGAAAACTCTATCGGTTGTAAAACTAATAGTAACCATAAGACTGATTTTATTAAAAATACTAACTCAGAAATAATCTTAAGCTGTGAAATAATTGATTAAACAACAGATACTACTATGTTAATTTCCTTGTAGATACTTGATAAAAATGATATATTTTATTGTTCATAAGGAAGTAACATTGGATTATAATTTTATATATAAGGTTTATTGCAGATTTTATTGGCAGATTGCTTTGATATTTTTATTTATTAGCTAATTAAATTAATCCAATGAGAAAGTATACATTTCTTTCATAGACACTTTTGATAATAATATAAAATTATTAACATTGTTCAATAAAAAGATAACAGTATTATATAAAATTATATTTACAAAAGATATGACCTTCAAATTAATTTCTACATCAGTATATAATTAGCATACAACAATGATACATGGAGTGGCTTGACTTGTTATGTTTTCTAGCTTATAATATCTAAACTTTAAATATTTTGTTAAGGAGTCTGCCTTCACTAACTAATACAGTTTACAATTCTCACCACCATGAGAGTAGTTTATTATACAGCATGGGATCTTCTAGATCACACAAATATTTATTGAGAAAATGGAAGGGTGACCATTTATGTTTTTTACTTTTTTGATTAAAGATGTCTGAGCTGCAGAAGATAAGGCATGGTTTTCAAGGATTAATAAAACAATACGTTAATATTAGCAGAGTGATGACAACTTGTATTTTAACTTAGAAATTACTCCTACAAATCCCCAATATCAGTGATGTAACAAAAACATTTATACCAATTGTACAAGTAATATAAACATTTATATGTATCTTTATTGTGCCAATATTTTCATGAGAATTTTTTTAAATTGTAATAATAACATTGTAAACATTCAAATAATCCAATATTGAATTAACTGTATAATCACTATAAAATAGGTAATCCATGATCTTGAATAAATGTTAGGGGTTTTATTCATGTGCATTTTATAATTCCATTTATATCCAAATATCACTGGAGTTGTACTAACAATAAATTTACAAATATACAAGTAACACTTAGTCACTTTAACGTGTTGAGATATGTAATCAAAATTCAATAATATGATTTCTAAAAACTTTGAATAAATCACATTTATTATTTGTATTCTAACAGATGTAGTCCTAACAACTTATAATTTGTAATGACTTGTTAATTTTTCAAAATATGAAAAACAAATCAATTCAAATCTATAATCCTTTGGCTGAGATTGTACACATGACATATTGAGCTTAAAAGAAGATTTTAATCTATTGTTTGTAGCAACATACAATATCCAAATGTGTATGTAAGATTTGCCCATATGGCAAAGAAATTTTAGTAATCCATATGTTTGAGACTGTAGCTATAGTTGAGGTCACATTATAGGTTATGAGACCAATCAAAATAATAATAATTAACCACAGACTCAAATTTAAACTCCCCATACTTTTTTGTAGTTTAATTAGTTCTCATAAATGCATATGTACATAATATGATAATCTATGAGGTATTATGACAATTGTGATATTCAATATAATCATTAGGAGGTAGCCAATGTTATTTTCAGCAAGTTATTTTAATGTTAAAGAAGATACAAATGATCATGGAAATACTGTACAATTCCATAAGTGATTTCAAAATTTCAATTAATGACTTCAAATATGAAATTTTGTTTTATTCTTTAAATTACATTCAATGATAGTAATTGTTGATGCTTTATTTTTTTTTATTTGGGTCAATAAAAAGAAACATTTTATCAAGAAAGGCAAAATGGCCAGCAGATTTCACTACTCTTCAATTTCAAAGAAAGTTAATGAAATAGTGTCCGTTTAAATATCATAAGCTCCTTAGTACTTTGAAATTTAGCAAAGACTACTCAAAATTGATGGGTCATTATATTCTATGTGGTCAGTAATATCATCAAATATTAGATATCACTACTTAAGTTTATATGAAAATCATTTGTTCTGTTGCTATGGTAACTATTGGAAGCAGATGAGTTTGAAGTTGAATGAGTTTGAAAGTGACAATGTTGAGACAAAATAATAAAATGAAGATTTAAAATGTTATACTTTTAATATTAAATACCAAATTGCATAAATTATTCATAAGTAAAATACACAATTGTTTATTTTGTAACCAAGTGATTTATTATTCAAGGACATTAAATAAAATAATTTATTGTATTAAATTTTAAGTTTCATTTATTGCATTAAATTTTAATGTTCTCATAATTTTAAATTGATCAACTTATTAAAATAAACCATTAGTTAAATAGTGAGAATAAATTCAATTCCAATATTTTACTTTTCAAATCAATTATGTTTTGAAGATAAACTTTTATGCACACACACACAAATACCCATTTAAATGCAACATCAACATTTACTATTTTGGCTAAATATAGTACAGATTATCTAGCTCTTATATTAAATTATTATTATGTTATTATTTTAAACTGTTGTCTCTCTTGCAGTTAAGCTTGTACGTATTATATCCTGTGTATTTTTTTTTAAATATTAGTTTTGTGTTGTGTTTTTGTTCAACTTAAAAAAATAGTTGTGTTTTTTGAAAGTAGAAATCTTAAAATGTGTACATTTTAGGATGTTATAATTGATATTTTGTATGTGCAGATGTTACCCAATATATTATAGTGTAGTGTTGGAAAAGACTCTTGAATTGTACTTCTAATTCTATTATTGACACTAATGAGAATGATAATAGAGATTGATATAGTTCATTAGATAAAAATGGAAAACCAATATTTTTTTTACAGATAATGGTGGTGCCCATTAATTCAGATGCTAAAATATCCTTGACCACACATCATCTATATATACATTATATTTTTTTTACATATAGGATTATTGATTATTCAAATGACTAATTCTTGTCTTAGCTAATATTTATCTCATTATATAATACATTTTTAAAAATAGTTGCAAACATAAATATAGAAAATAATATTTTAGTGTGATCTTTTATTGTCTTAAAAATCATAAGAAATCTATTATGACATATTTTTTCCAGCATTTTTACAAAGCAAGCTAGAAATTATAGCTTTAGTCATTTAATATGTTCAGGAAATACCTTATGTGTTTTATTCATTTATTTCTGTAAAATAAATCTTTAAATTAAAACACATGCCCAAATAAAACATTCATATTTAAAAAATAATTTTTGAAACTATAATTAAGTAATATCTTAAAACAAAAATAATAAGAATTGTGGACTTAATTAGCTTCACACTCTTAGATCTAACCACTTCAGCTTCACCTATTCATATATAAAGGTAGGTTGAAGTAAAGAGGGGTTACCCTCTTTCTTCCTAGCGTAAGCTTGTGGCTATGACCTGTAGAGGTCCCTACCTTCGAATTTTTCAGACGCTTATTCCTAAGGTTACAGCCTTAGTAAATATTACTTATTATTATTAATAAAGTAAATGGGATTTATTCTTTTAAAAGTTATATTTTATTTTTTGGATAATCTCACAAAATTACTAGTGGATGTAGAAAATATAACTTTTTAAATATCCAAGTGGTTTTTATCATATTTAAAAGAACTACATACTGATGAAAATATTTGACTGCTAGTCTTCATTTTGGGCCAACTATAACATTATATATTAAAATTATTATGTACATCCAGAATATGATTCTTTGGGATGTTTCACTTCTGAGCTCCATCCTGCATAACAAGAAACAAAGATAGCTTAACTTGTTTCCATTATTATTCTGAATGAATATTTAGAAAAACTTTAACCAATAGGTCAGTATTTTATTAAAAGTAGTCCTTGTTTGTTTAAAAACTCATTGAAAATCTCTCATCCATTAACTTATTCATGCTTTCAATTAACAGAATTATATTCCTTCAATAATCAAAATATTTACACTATTATTTAATTTTTTAATTATTAAAAACTATAGTTTATTATATATATAATCCAATATTTTAAATTTTCATACTTACATTTTTGATTGATAACATTTATATTTTTAGGTCCATCAAATTCTGTCAATTTTAAGTAGCATGGCTGATATAACTCTGACATCCCATTAACACCTTTTTGTTAAAATGAAAGTTTTTTGTTTACAAAATATATTCATTATTATTAAGTCAGTAACTCTCAGACATAAAACTTGTTTACATTCTTATTAACAAAAATACTTTCACTTGTTTTCATTCAGTAATAAAATGTTTACACTACTGTATTACAATTTTAATGCTTATTCATAAGTCGTATTATATATATTACACTTCATTATATAATTCAAGAATTAGGGATTTTCTTAGGATTTATTTTTAAAAAAATATTAAATTTTCATATATAGATTGTTTATTCAGTACATTTTTAGAAGTGATTAAATGCTTAGCACTTCATTTTGTTTATTTATATGTTATGTTAGATAACTATAAAAAAAAAAATAATACTCGGTTTGTTCTACTAGATACATTTTATAGAATTTATCAATAGTGCAATAATGTAGGTGTTGCATTAAATAATATTGTAACCATGAAAACTGTTATGAATTAAATATCTTGGCATGTGATAATATCTTTTTAAAAATTATGTTTTTACTCAATCTTTTTTTTTTTAGTTTTGGACCATTGTGTAGATTATGGATTAATTTTGTGTTTTCAGATAAAAATCACATCCAAACAAAAAGTGTTCAGTAAATGTGTAAAAAGATAATATGATGTCAAAAAAGATAATATTATTATTAAAAATAGGAAAAGCTATTTAGTAAAATATGTAAAAAGATAATACAGCCTATGTTACTCTAAGACCATATGTCATTTGCTTATACTGAACATTTGCCATATATGTAAATAGAGGGATTTGACTTCAGTAGTTTTCAGTATATTCATCTTCCATCAATACAAATACTTGTGAAAAAGATACATAATCCCTAATATACATATTTTGTTCAGGGTCCAGTACTCACCAGTTGGGGATCATTTATCTTTTTGCATATGTGTCATCAAGTGTATCAGTTGTTTGAGATGAAGTGGAGGATGAATAGTTTGAAAATCCTGAATTTGACTCCCTCTGTTTACAAACATAGAAAATATTTTGTATAATGATGGCATATTGCCTTAGAATTACATATAGCTTGAGAAATAAAATATATCTTTTCATAAGTTGTGCCCATCCCTTTCCTATTAATAAATATGGAATTTTTTAAAAATTAGTTACTATTTGCTAAATTTCATTCTGTTTAGGAAAATCATATTGAAAGAGTCTTTAGAAAAAAAACAACGACTTACATTATTTAAATAAGGATACTCAAAATGAAATATTAGAATGTTTGGATAATGAAATAAGAAATCAAATATCATTATAAAATTCCAGAAGCCAAATATTATTTAATAATTTTGAATTATGCAACTAATTCTAGTAAAACAGAACAAATGACTCTGATAATAGTTTAGGTTCCTATACTAAAAAAATTGTTAAAACCAATGGAAATTTTTTAGACTTTGTAGATGGTGATTCTACAGGTTATGGTTTATATAAGACAATAACTGCTCTATTGGCCAAATGGAATATTACTAATGACTTGCGAGATCAAGGATATGATATCAAATAAATATTAAAAGAAAAAAAATGGGCTTCGAAATTTGTTATTAACAAAAAATTATTGAAATTTCCATGTACCACCACACATTAAATTTAATGACCAATAAGACGGAAAAAGTAAATTCAAATACAATTATTATTATTATTTTTTTGAAACAGTATAAGAAACATACAATTTTTTTAGCATATCCAAAATGTATGACATTTCTTTTAAAATTTATATCAAATTTGACATTACAACATCCATTAAATCTCGAAACTCGTTGAGAAAGCAAAATTAAAACTATTCGCCTTTTACGTTATCAATTGGTAGAGATTAATGATACTTTTTTTGAAATTTTAAATATAGATAGCTTCAACAATGAAATTAAAATGAAGAAAGAGTTTTATGTCGTAAAATCCAAGAACATAAATGTATTTGCTGTTTAATAATTGAGAGTTAATTAACGGAATTAATCCAATTCAAAAAACTTCATGATAAATATATCTGTTGGAGATTTATAACATATATTTCCGAATATTGATCTGATACAAATTATAAAAATGTTTTTGAAATTGCAAAACAATTAAGTGAAGATGTGGATGGAAAAGCAGAGTTTAAATTTATATTGGAAGTTTGACACCGAAAAAAAAAATGTCAATACGAACATGACATCCGTATGGCAGACGTCAGATTGTAAAATTAAAATCAACGTACTTTATACCCTTTTGAGTACTGCTTGAAGTTCTTTAAACGAGCGTTTTAATAGTTCAAATCACATGTTGATTATTTTAGTTTTTTAATCAGGCTGTTTGAAATTGGTAAAGCAGATTTTAAAACACATTGCAACGACTTACAAATTATTTTAACAGATGGTACAACAAAAACATAAATGCCTTAGAATTTTTAAAGAGATACTAACAGACAAAAATATTATTGCAACAGATACATCAGAAATTGAAAAACCTTTACATATCCTTAAATAAATAATGTCGAATAATTTATCTTTTCCTAATTTTGTAATAGTCTTAAGGATTTTTTTATTAATCATATATTATAAATAAGTGTAACAAGCGGTGAGCATTCATTTTCAAAACTAAAATTGATTAAAATGTATTTAAGAACAACTGTGACATTTCACATGGCTTGCCATTCTAGCTTTAATTTTTATTGAAAATGATATTTGTGAAAAGTATACATTGAGAATGTAATAGATACTTTTGAATATATTAAAAGAAGAAAATATAAATTTTATTTAATAACATATTTTAAAAAATTCAATGTGTTATTTGCCTCATTTTTATAAATTGCATTCCACGCGATTACAATAAAAAATTAAAATAAATAAATAAATAGGCTTTGGATTAGGGTGTATATTTTGACTTTGCAGTCAGGCAACTTCCAGCCTTGCACCGGTCCTGCCTATAATATTATTAATCATTATCCAATCAAAAATGACATTTATTTTTAGTTTTATAAGTACCTATAATACATTATCGCTAACATTTTATTTATTATGCAGATTGATTTAGTAGGCTAGGTTTAACCTACCTTATCTCTGTAAAAAGTTTTGTTTTAAAAATTTGTGAAGTAATATGTATACAATAATCAAGTAACTAAAATTAATAGTTTAAAGCACCAATCGTAAAGATTATCAACAGAATTGGTATGTACGTACCACTTTATACATATATTGCACTTTTATACATATATGGCTATGTACGTATCACTTTATACATATATTGCACTTTTATACATATATGGGCTGACACATGTTAAACATAACAGACAAACAACCATAAATAATTTTTTAGAGAATAGACATTAATTATTTGCTAATTAATGTGTGGTTGACTATTTGGATGATCTCTATGATTTAGCCATGTAAAAAAATGCAGATGTCTTCCTCTCTCCAAAATAAACATTGAATATTGAAATAAAAAATCGTGTATTTATTTATTAAATGTTACAAATTGAATCACCTTAAAAGTACTGACCATTATGATGTGACACATCAGTCTAAACATGTTTTTAACTTTTCAAAACAGTCCTAAAACTTTTGCAAAGTAATGCATTTTTATGCCTTTGATGTTTTTTTTTTTTCATATAGAGTAAGATGATGAATATGGCTGGTGGATATAATGGATCATGTTGGCTTTAATTTAAGATGCTTTTATACCCACAAAAATGTGTGCTGGTGCATTGTCAGGATGAACTATGCCCTTCTAACCATGTCACAAATCAAGATATTTTTGTTTTACCCCATCTCACAAACATTTTATAACTTGTAGATAAAACCTTCAACTACTACAAAAAAATTCTTATTAAACAATTCCATTTACACACATAAAATTAGCATCATCTTGATATTGTATTTTACTCACCACACTTTTTGGGACATGGTTAATTTGAATTCTTTCATCAAATCATTTATAAACTTGTGTTTTTCCAAAGAAACTTGCCTTTAAAGATATTTCAGGTAATTATAACTGCTTCCACTGATGTTTTTTTGTAACAGAAAATAGAATTTACTTTATTTCAACTTTTCAGCTATCACAAATATTGACAAATAAAAAGATGCTCCTAACAAAAACATTTATTACATGGCCCCATAAATTTAATCAATGATTCTGGTTGGCAGATTGATTTAGGTTGATCCTGTAGAAGGTATATAGTCCTGAAACCATGTACTACAACATATTTCTTAACCCAAGACTGGGAGGATACTCCCTTGCATATATATTATAAAATTATGGGTATCTGAAAAATTTACTCACATCACAGAAAATTAAAATTGAAGTTGTTTTCCATGACAAGCAAACATACTTATAGATATATTCAACTGTTGTCTGCTTGTTTAGGGTGTGACTAATGAAGATCATATTGATCACATGATCACCATTTGTTATGCTTGCTTATATCTGTTATTAAAACAGGCAAAACTTTCCATACATATTGCCACTCTGAGTAGGCACTAGATGGGAATTTTATGCACAATCCTTCTGGCATCCATTGATTATTCTGTCTCACACTGAGTAGCAATATGTATGGAGAGTTTTTCCTGCTTTAAGATCATATTGTACATGTAAATGTTTTCTCATAATAATATTCCATTTGTAGTTTAGCCAGTAGTGATAGTAGCAGATGAAAATGGTAAGAATTTTAGAAACAAGTTTGATAAAGTAAGTGGATCTGCTATATTCTATTTATTACTTTGTTATTACATAGCTACATAATGTTCATAGCAGGATGTCTGTGTTTATTTTTAGTTCATTTCTTCTGAAAGACTATTTATTTGTAATTAAAGTTTTAAACATAATTTAGTTAATCTGAATTTTATTATTTTAATGGGAAAGTATTTATGAGGAATTTGAAAACAAATCCAGATGTCAGAACGAATACAGAAAATCTGTTTTGAACAAGATGGGAACACTATATTTAATTTTAAAATATTTGTAAAATTAATTATTTGTATCGAACTATTTGTATATTAAATTACAACCCATGTGTAAAAGCTAAACGAACTGTTTGGGAAGTTGAATCTGGGTTATTCTTCATTTGGAACAAAGTTTATTTTAAATGAATAATTATCAAATGTAGATTTTTGCACTTTTTTATATATTTCTATGTAGGCGCTATATTAATAAAAAAAAATCCAAAATGTATTAACCGCTATTTAATATTTTTAAATGTTTCATATAAAAGAGTGTAACCTTTCTTTTTAAATAGATCTAATTTATAAAATAATACTTCTTTTTGGAAAAAAAATCGTACAAAAATAATATAAAAAAACAACACTTTATTTGCAAACATCTTTTTATTAGGATAAATAATGAAATATAAATAATATTAGTCTAATGACCCAAGACATACAACCTAGGTTTGCTAAAGTCAACTGTCTGCAATATATATATATATATATATATATATATATATATATATATATATATATATATATATATATATATGGTTTACTTCAAATTCAACATTTTCAAGTTTTGTTCATATTCAAATCATTGGTCATAGCAAATAAATATATTAGTTCAGTTAAATTCTTTAAAATTATTATTACTAAGCATCAAATGAAAATTGGAACGATTTAATTGCCATAAATAATAGAATAATAATACAGTTGGTCTCATAACAAAGTAATTTGTAACCACGTGATATAAAGCAAATTTTGCTTTAAAAAATGAAACAAAATCTTACTTAGGACTCACAGATTCTACTTGGAGAATTATAAATCGAGTGGCTCTTAAATAGCTTACGTTACTAATTATATGAAAATTTGTCTTGAAATCAGACAGTATAAGACAAATTTTATCATGTAAGTTTTATTAATTTAATACATCCTTCCAAGACAAGAAAATTTTTATAATAATAAGTATTTTTAACTTATTTTCGGGAATTTATTTGCTTAATATTTAAATTTGATGTCGACAAAAATAATATATATTTATATAAACCTATTTTTTATTACTTAGATTTATTGTTAAATTTGATTTTATAATATTGTAAACAGTTTGATTTATCATTGACTAAAATATAATTTTTTTTGTCTTTTTCTGCTACCAAATACGTCAGATAATAGCAGGTTTAAATCGTATTAAATATACTTTTTTGAATGATTACTTAAATTTTTAAAATATTTTTTTGTATATTTGTTGAACTTCTATATTTGTAAACCGTTTTATATAAAAAAAAATACATTGAAAAATTATCTGGCGAGAAAGTGAAACTTTTCTCATTATTAAAAGTATTTATTATTAGTTTTAAATTTAACGAAGAATATGGTTGTTTACAAAAAATGATTTGTATGTTATTGTTATGCATAGTTAGTATATTTGCTAGTGTACTTAAGAATATTTGTAATAAACAATGACTATATATAAGACGAAGGATAAAAAAAAAACGTTTATCAACAGTTAACATAAATGAATATTTCAGAAAATCGTAGAACATGTGTTTTATCTCATCTTTTGCTCGTACTCTATGATAGTGTCTGAAAATGCTGAAAGTAACACAGTAGCAATTTTTTAATTTACTTAATGTGAAACATTTTATTGAAAATGTACTTTATTATTTCCTGCAATTATAATTTATCTATTCAAAGCAGAAAAAATATAAAACTAGTTCAATATTCACATTAATATTGAATAAATCTAATATATCAAATTTAGTAATGCATTTAAAATATTAAAATAAATTTTAAAAATATATAAATCAAATAGATGCATGACTCTTGTATCAAGAAACCTTTCTAATACTTATAATATATACTCAAAGTCCTTCAATTATTTATTAATTATTCATTTTTTTATTATTTGAAAATAAATATTTTATTATTGAAGTTTTACATAAAATACAATATTTTATTTTGACCATGCCATAAAATAAAAATAAAAATAAAAATGTTTTTCAAAACATAATTGAGGTTTTTAAATTTAACTTGAAATAAAAGCATGGGGAGTCCAGAAAATAATTAAGGCAGTCCTTTGGGATTGAAGAAATAATTATGTCTTTTTTTTTTAGTGCACAGTCAATAAAAGCATTTAATATAAGATTTTTTTTATTTCTTTCATTTTACATTTATAATATAGGCACAGTAAATGAAAATGCACAACTATATCTTACTTTAAATTGACTGAGCAATTATAATTATCATTAGATATTTCTGCTATAAGTTAAAATGTATATCCCTTATGTATATGTCATATTTACCATGTATACATAATAGCATATGTGTATACAAATGATTACAAATATAAAATATTCTTTTAAGTGAAAAGGGTTTAACATTTTTACTCTGAAAATTTCCTGTAGGGAGTTAACAAATAAGCACTAAAAGGATCACATTTTTCAGCTTCAATAAAAGCATTTAAAAATTGATAAGTCAATGTGTATATATAATGGATTAATTCTCTAGGTTTTTTGAGTGGAAGTTAAGACATTTTACAATATTAAGAATTGTATAAATATATCACCAAAAAGAGAAGTAAAAGATATTTACTATCATATATGAAAAATAGTAAACAGGAATGTTATAAAAATTTATGTGCCAATTTAAACCTACGATGCGCTCTAAAAAAATATACAATGAGATTTTATAGTTAAAAAATACTGCTTCTCCAAATATGAAGTGCTATATTATAAAACAAATGATAATTTTAAAAAAATTTTAGCACTTTATTTATCGTTAGATACTTGGACCTTTTAAACTCATTATTCAATAAATGTAGTATTGGTTTATTCTTACTGAAAGATTTATATTAGAGTAAATCAGATAAAATACAATTTAATCAGTTTTGTCAAATTTGCTCTATTTTTTTCTTCTTGTATAAGTAATCTAACTTTTTAGTTGCTATAGAGGTCGTGTGATCTAAAATTTTAGCTCTCTAGTCTATTTAATATATGACTGTATTAAATCACTCAGACCAAAATTAAGTATTAATATATTTGAGTGTATAGTTGCTTGAGTGTTTTGTGGTATTCAACATCAAAAAGCTGATAGAGTTTCAATACTATTTTATTTAGCTAACAATTTCATCACTATACCATAGTCTTGAAAAATAAAAAAAATATCATAATAATTATTTACCAGTAACATTCTTTGTTTATTCGATCACGAAAAATGACATATGTAACATCAACCAGGAATCATTAGCATTCCATTATTATTACTATTATTTTGAGATTAGGTTAAAATACATAATGAACTATTTTTAAAGGCTATGTCTTTTATATTTACTTTTAAAAATGGTTGTTTAGCAGCTTTATATCTCTGGTGTGTTTTCATTTCAGTAAAATTTTCTAGAAGTAATATCAGTATGAATTAAGTGCAGGTGCTAAATCTGAAAGGTTTATATTATGACTAGAAAATAAGATATGATTGTATTTAGGAAAACAAATATGATAGAGAAAATTTAAATGAAGATACTTTTGTGGATGATGTAAAGGTAAAAAATATTTTTTGATGTTGCTGCTTGGGAGTAGTAATAAAAAGATTAAAGAAATATGTAAGGAAATGGAGTTAAGAATATGTAAAAATATTGTGGAAATTATTGAAGAAGTATTTGCATCTTTATAAATGTGAATGTGAATAAATAGTTGTGATTTTTAGACGCTAATAGAAATGATAAATTACAAAGTAACTTACATTTCTTAATCTCCGTTCTTTCAAATACTCGAAGCTGTTTAAATATTTTCTCCCCATAGAGGTTAATAATGTTGATACCAAGATTTTCGCAGGTTGCATATATAAAAGACATATTTTGCGAGTTGATCCGTGTTAAAAATTTTAATATTTATATACCGACGTTTTTTAGCTAGATATTTAACTGATTTAATTAAACCTACCATCCCATCTAGTAAATCATATATTAAAAACTCTTTTCATTTTATTTCTCTTTTAAAAAAATTTAAAATTAATGCTAATGACATTCTGGTCAGTTTTGTTGTCTTGTCTTTGTTTACAAACATTGCAATTGATGAAGCTTTAAATGTAATCTTGCAACGCTGCAATTTACCAAACCATATTATTGCTTTGATTAAATAGTGTCTCTTGAACACATATTTTGTAAACAATGGACATCATTACAGACAAGGTTTTAGTACTCCTATGGGCTCACCTATCTCAGGACTAATAGCTGATTTATTCACGGAAAATATATAAAATTATGTTTGAGAATCATCATTGTTAAAACCTCTCATTTGGCTCAGATACATAGATGAAACTTTTGTCACATGGCTACATGGAAAAATTAATTAGATCATTTTTCTTACATTTAAATAATATGCATCCTCATATTAAATTTACAATGAAGACAGAGTCTGATGGAAAACTCCCTTTTCTTGATGCTCTAGTCACCAGAACACCAAATAGTTTATATTTTTCGACTTACAGAAAGAATGAATACACACAGAGACAGATATTTACATTTACATTCTCATCATCACCCAACCCTGATAGTTTGTGTAGCCAAAACCCTTTTAAATAGAGCAATTAACCTTTCAGATAAGTCACATCTGAAAGAAGAAATAAATCATATTAATAGTGTTTTATTAGCAAATAGTTATAATTATAAATTTATTAAAAAAGCCTTATTTCAAGCTCAAAATGGACAAAATAGGAAACAAGAAAGATGATAAATCAGCTATTAGGATTTATGTTCCATATGTAAAAGAAACTACAGAGAGTATTGGATATATATTAAAATGGTATATTATAAATACAGCATTTTCTACTCATCAAAATATCGGCAATATAATAACCACACCTAAGGATTCAATCCCTCTTGAATCTCATGGTCTTTATAAAATCTAATGTGAAAATTGTAAAGCTTCTTACATTGGTATGAGTAATCATCACATCGGTATTAGAAGAGATGAACATGCTAATGCAGTTAAACAACACACATTATCATCAGCACTCTCATTCCATACTATATATTCAGGTCATAAAATTGATTTTTCTCGTACATGGATCATATTCAGATATGATAATCTCTACCAGTGCAAAATCAGAGAAGCCATTGAGATACTTATAATGCCAGATTGTATCAATAAACAAGATGATACATGTAAACTTCCTCCTATTTGGAAAGATTTTTTTAAAAAATGTTCTTAGTTTAACATTTTTGCTATTGGTGGAACTTTAATTTTTTTTTTTTTTCAAATCAGTGATTGTAGTGCCACTATAACTAACTTTCTACCTTTTATCACCCAGTAGATGACTTGTGTGATCAAGTCGAAACCTATGTATATAAATATTTAAATTTTTAACATGGATGGACCCACAAAATATGCCTTATATATCTAGATCAATAGTAATTTAAATAATTTTTTGAAGTTAAATGTAAAATTTTTAATTAAGAGATTTTAAAAGTAAGTGAGTTTTGTTAACTAAAATTAAAACAAGTAAATATTTTTTCTTGAATTACAAGTCTAAAAAAAAGAAATGATGATTCATAGATAAACTCCAAAAATCTTTTAAATTAAGAAACAAAAGAAAAATAAACTTGGAGTATTTTTAAGAGATGTTTATAATTAAGCTAGAGTAACATATCAAAGATGGGATATTACTTTAAAAAAAAAGAAAAAGAAAAAAAACTTTTGTGAAGGATTAATAAAAGATTAATATTACTTTTTAACAAATGAAAAAAAAACAACTTTTTTTTGTTTACCCATAAATAATGAATGAATTAATAACTGATTAATATTATTTTTATATATCTACACCTATGTATGTTTTTATGTATACTTTCAACATGGAATTAATTGTGGCAAATGTAATTATAATAATTTTATTATTTTAACAAATTAAAATATCATAGGATATAACCACCAGTGTCTGCACACATTTTCATAAATACACATATATGTGAAAACTGTAATTATTTATGTATCATCAAAATGTGATAACATATTTTATTATTATTATTATTTTATGACAATTCCCATATGTTACTTCACATCTGTGTCTTTATGTAGATTAGTGTCATGTACAATCATATATGTTAAATCAGTCATTATAATTATAAAAATAAATTGCATTTATAGGTATATGACAATTCAAATATGTTCATAAATTATTAAACCACATGTTTGTGGCTGCTATATAGGTGTTTTATGTAAACCTATTGTAACATATATGTCATTTAAGATGTAATAGTGAATTTCTTTTTGGTATTAGTCAAAATCAGAGGCTAAATTTAAATGTATAGCTGCAATCAGCAGACCTCAATTTCATTTTATTGTTACCAATAAATTTATATTTCATTGTTTAAAGTTATTCCAGTGACTTTACTTCATCATAAAATATTATATCTCTTGTTTGTAATAACAATTATAGAGCTTTTGTCCCTGAACTAGATTCTTCATAATAGTTTGTTATAAAAAAACATTTATATTTATGTTTAAAAAAATCCATTTGTTCATTATTCTGGATTGATGTAAAGGAGATATCCTTTAAATATCATGCACTACATTTTATTTAGTTTAGTATTTATTAGAAATTAAGTTTATAATTGACCAGTCCATAAATGGTACTAAATGTCCAAAACATTGAAGATGATCATCATATTTTTCTATCCCAGCATTTTTATTTTTATTGTTATATATTCTCATGGATTCGTACTTAAGTTTTATCATGCAAATTAAAGTTTAAACAATCTGCCTCAAGCCAGAAAGGACTAAATAATTAGCCTATTCTATAATAGATCCATTTCAAATCCAGTTACAAGATTGACTATTGTTTTATTTTTATTGTTGATCATACATGATAATAAATGATTATTTTTTGGTAATGCTAGTGAATTCATAATTATTGTAGTTAGTCTGTGTTGATCTCTCAGGCTTATATCATATTCATTCCTCATCATTCATTTTATATTTAATTTTATATTTAAATTTTGATTTGGGGTTGATGATGATGAAGACCATCACCCCAGGTTTACCCCAAAAGAATCCATAATATTACAATATACAAAAATTAATTAAATACTAAAGCAATTGATGTTAAATCACAATGAACTTCATGCTTCACCTGCCATATTAACATAATATGGGGCTCATAATTCAGACATTGCAGTATATATATATATATATATATATATATATATATATATATATATATATATATATATAGATATAGATATATATATATATATATATATATATATATATATATATATAAAAAAAATAAAAATATATATATATATATATCACCCACATACTATATGTAGAATAATCAAAAAAAGCTAAAAAAATATTTAGTAAAATAAAACAGTTGTGTAGATATATATAAACAAAGCAACAATCTTGGTAATATTTAATGTCGAAAATTATTTTTTTAAATATTATTAATTATATTTTGGAAATAAAAAAGGTTGAGATACTTTTAGAATCATTGCTAAGTAGAAGTAATCTATTGCTTTATTTCAGATTATTTCACTAATTAAAAGTATAAATTTTGCTTAAAATTATGAGGAATATAATTTGTACAAAATCTAAAATATTTTAAAAGGTATTTCAAACCTTATCTATTTTTTTTAAAAAAATTACTAATTAAACTTAAGAGATTACAGGGATAGCTTTAGGCAAATAAAACTGCATTCTTGGGAGGATTATTATGGTAGAAATGGCACAGAGAACAAAAGAGGTTATTCAGTAAGTAAATTTCTTTCAGTTAGTAAATTCTTTCAGAATGTTTCAGTCAGTAATTTTTCAGAGAAATTGAGTGATAATTCAATGTTAAGAAAGCCAGCAGAAGTTAGCAAATATGAACTGTGAGTAGAAGGAAGCAAGCACTATTCTCTGGAACTCTCAGAAACTGTCTGCTGCCTGTTGCTGCCATGTTCGGTCAATCTGGCCAGCCACACACAATGACCATCTGAGTGCTGACCTGACTGCTGACTGCCATAATGTACCTACTTTCTAATCTGGAAAGCACTGGAAAGAATAGATATCTCCATGTGCATTTCCACTAGAACTTGAGGTAACTCATTGAATGTATAGAGCTGCCTTTAATAAGTAAATTCCCTTTTATCATTTTTAATAAGATGTAATTAAACCTTTGTATTTTAATATTACTTTCTAAGTTTTTTTAAGGGTGCTGTCTAAACTCTCTCATTAATCTCAGATTATTTAATATATTCCTAACTATCCTTTACACTTGATTATAATTATATAGCTTTGTGAAACTCTATTAAGTATTAGCATATTTTGTTTTTATGTATATATAATATATTTTCATTAATATTTCAATACTACCCAACTTTGCAAGTCTGAAAAGGGTTTTTTTTAATTGTTTAATTTGGAAAGAAGTGGGGGTTTCACCTAAAATCTATCAATAATGTCTTGTTTATTTTAAATAGACATCGCTAGCTGATTTGGTTTTATTTTAAAACCATTATTCTTGGATTTTATTTAAAATCTTTTACTGTGAGTGAATGCTACTAAATTTGTTGCTTTGAATTTGTCTTTAAAATTTCATTTTTAAAAGATTGCTCACTTTATAATTAGGACCATCCATTCTCGCTGTTGCCTGGAGGACTAATTATATTAGTTAATGTTATAATGGTACAGAGTGGCAACTTATCATATCTGCACTATGAGGGCGCCACTAGGCTACTTAGAACCTAAAAAATTTATATAGTAGGCAGATACGTAAGTTAAAAAAATTATATATTTTGAATTTGACCATTAGCCCATTGTCACTAGCTCAGTGGAACACAGAGAGATTTATATTTTATAAATTCTTATCTAAGAATATTTTTTTAAAAAAGAATAAAATAAGCCACTGCCAGTAATTAACACACAAACATTTATTAACGCACATATAAATTTTGAATCATGTTAGCATCACTTTTACTTTATAATTTTAACTTGATTTTAGAATTTGATTTTACATTTTAACTTTTATAAGCTATTATAAGTTCACACAGATGGATTTATAAAAGTTTGTTTTTTTAATGTTGAGTATAAATCAATTACATAGATTACACGGTTAAAAACATTTCAAAATAAACATAAATGATCAAAATATAAAGTCATTGATGGAATTTCAGAGGGAAATATATAAGAAACCCAATGGCATTCATCGTAAGATGCCGAATTGACACCAATAACTTAAAAGACATCCGAATAAATACATTTTTAGATACTCACTGTAAGGTATCATTATTTACCGAATGTCTAAATATATTTTGATCAAATATGAAAACCAAAACATAATTAACCAATAATGAATCCATGCAAGCATCTAGACCCAACTTAAATTTAACACATTTTTATTTAGAGTGTCGAGTATGAATAGACTACATAGATTGCATTTGAAAAGAAAATATTTTATCCCTTATTTAACCTTAGGCCAAAAGTTTACAGTTAAACCAACATCAGTCCATCTGATATATCAATGTATTCAATGTAATACAAATATGACAGCACAAATATAGGTTAAGAAAAGAAATTGACTCTCATCCAGATAGGAATACTACATCTATATGATGAGAAGAGCAATAAAAAATACTCCATAGGAAGGAACTGCGGTCTCCATCTTATAATTCTTTCCATAGGCAAAACGGGAGTGTGCGGTATATAAAGTGATTCTGCCCATAGCGAATCTCATACTACATCTACTAATTACTCCAATACATGCAATCTGTTGACCCAAGTCAGCTACGGAATGAATAACCTAAGATTACCTCCCCTAATATAACTTTACAAATCTATATAGCCATTCATTAAGTTTAACATTTATATAATTTAGTTTAACAAAAAACAAAAAATCATAAATAAAACTTAAAAGAACCAAAAAAAAAAAAAAAATGGAAATGATTTAAAAAAAATAAATACATCAAATAAAAGAATTAATAAAGAATTTAGTTTAGTCAGATATGATTCTATTTCTATTTTTTAAATACTGGGAAAGTTTATATTTTAAAGTTCTTAGTGTTTCCAAATTAATATTCATTTAAGTTCATAACATGCTTACAGTTTTAGAAATGTTCATTAGTTATCCATTGCTTGCTGTTTGGAATCCAGCATTAAATCCCCCGATGATCCTGTGGTCCTCAATATAGGAAAAGTGATGTTTCATTTTCTTTTTTTGTTATAACAACTGAAGGAATTGAAAAGCATTTTTCAATCTCTTCATCTCCAACTCTCCAACTTAACACACTCAGTCCTTTCTTAAATTTTTTTCAATCACTAAAAATTTTATTTTCAAACTTTTTTTTATATGTAACTTTAAGATCCAATGGACATTACATCATCGATGATGATGATCCTTCCATTGATGTCTGATTTCCTGATGGATTCCTTTCATTGGCCATTAGTTTCTATTGTTTTCCTATCTGACCATTGCTTATACATTTAAATGCCCAAGGGCTAGTTCACTTGGACTAATTAAAATAATCATTTCCATTTTTTCAATAACATTAATTAATTTGTTTTGTACTAACTTAGATATATTTTTATCTTTAAATCTTTATTGACAATTTAGTTTTAAAATACTTTTTTTTTTTTTTATAAAGTTTATTTTTTTCCCCATCTGTGCGATTTTATATATATATAAGTTTAGTATAGAATTTTATATTTATATATATCTGTGCGATTTTATATATATATAAGTTTAGTATAGAATTTTAATTTTAAATTTTTAATTCTTAAAAAATAAGTTTTATTTGCAAACTTTTATTTTTTTCATGTTTAATAATAAAAAAATAATGTACCATCATATGTGCCAGTTACATATCAGTAAACTTGCTTAAAAAAATATTTAGGGTTAGTAATTATGGTACATGATGGGTGCCAATTATAACAATCCAAAAGAAAGTGAGAATCGAATCTTACCATAATCTGTACTACGAGGGTGCCATCTAGGCATTTGAACCTAGAAAATTTATAAAGTAGGCAGATACATGCTGTTAAGATCCCACTTTATTGTATATTTAAACTGTTAGCCCATTGTCACTAGCTCAGTGGAGACGCAGAGATAATCTATATCTTTAATTTATATCTTAAATATAAAAAAATAAAAGCCACTGCCAGTAATTAATTCACAAACAATATTTATTTAAGCACATATATAATCATTTTAAATTTGAGGAATAACATTTATTATTTAGATTTTAATATTAATTTTTAATTTAAATTATTATTTTAAGATTGTTGAGTATGAATGAATTTAATATTTTTATTAAGATCATTGAGTATGAATAGACTACATAGATCTGCATTTGAAAAGAAAATATTCTATCCCTTATTTAACCTTAGGCCAAAAGTTTGCAGTCAAACCAGCATCAATCCATTTAATACATTAATGTATTTAATGTAGCATGAAAAAACAACAGCACTAAATATACTATACTGTCAGGAACTTACATCTGAACAGTATAGTTAGAGAAGACATTGACTCTTGTCCAATACCCTAATGTTACATCTGTATGGCAAGAAGAACAATAAAATAAGAACTCTATAGGAAGGGACTGCAGTCCTTTTTGCCGACTTACAATCTCATCCATAGGCAAAAGGGTTTGTGCAGCATATACAGTGATTCTGCATGTAGCACACCTCATACTACATCTACTAATTACACCAATATATCCAACCCATTGATGCAATTTAACTACAAAACAAATAACCTAAGATCACCCTCCCCTAATTAATTAATATAAATTTACAAATCTATATAGCTGATCTATACTCAACATTATAAAACAAATTTTATAAAATTCATCTGTACGAATTTAAATAAATGTTAAATTTAAGTTGGGCATGAATGGCTATATAGATTTGTAAAGTTATATTAATTAATTAGAGGAGGGTGATCTTAGGTTATTTGTTTTGTAGTTAAATTGGGACAATGGATTGGATATATTGGTGTAATTAGTAGATGTAGTATGAGGTTCGCTATGTGCAGAATTGTTGTA
The DNA here is from genome assembly GCA_028023455.1 of Epiperipatus broadwayi. Lineage (NCBI taxonomy): Eukaryota > Metazoa > Onychophora > Udeonychophora > Euonychophora > Peripatidae > Epiperipatus > Epiperipatus broadwayi. The sequence continues at coordinate 27,158 of JAQFVV010001313.1, read as the reverse complement.
TACGCCACACAAACCCTTTTGCCTATGGATGGGATTGTCAGTCAGCAAAAAGAACCACAGTCCCTTCCTATGGAGTTTTTATTTTATTGTTCTTCTTGCCATACAGATGTAACATTCCTGTATTGGACAAGAGTCAATTTCTTCTCTAACTATACTGTTCAGATGTACATTCCTGACAGTATAGTATATTTAGTGCTGTTATGTATTCATGCTACATTGAATACATTAATGTATCAGATGGATTAATGCTGGTTTGACTGTGAACTTTTGGCTTAAGGTTAAATAAGGGATAGAATATTTTATTTTCAAGTGCAGATCTATGTAGTCTATTCATACTCGATGATCTTAATAAAATATTAAGTTCATTCATACTCAACAATCTTAAAATAATAATTTAAATTAAAAATTAATATTAAAATCTAAATAATAAATGTTATTCCTCAAATTTAAAATGATTATATATGTGTGTAAATAAATATTGTTTGTGTATTAATTACTGACAGTGGCTTTTATTATTTTATATTTAAGATATAAATTAAAGATATAGATTATTATCTCTGCATCTCCACTGAGCTAGTGACAATGGGCTAATGGTCTAAATATACAATAAAGTGGGATCTTAACAGCATGTATCTGCCTACTTTATAAATTTTTTAGGTTCAAATGCCTAGATGTTTCCCTTGTAGTGAAGATTACGGTAAGATTCAATCCTCACTTTCTTTTGGATTGTTATAATGTGTATATGGGAATTAAAATTAAATATAATTTTGTTAGTTTAATGTCATAAGTAAAATAGTTATAATTTCATTATAATTTGCTAAATGACTCATGATTAAAATAGACTGTTGCACAGAGATTAGACTATTTCCAGGCTTTAAACTCTTAAATACATAGATTGTATTATACCTGATAACATTACTGGTATATCTTTTAATTTATTATGGCAATTATATACCTTTTTACTTTGTCATTTGAAGACTTTGGAAGTCTGGAGCTGCCCACTTACCTTTCTCAAAATTGTTCATAAATAGAAGTACACCCGGGCTTGTTTTATGCAGATTTATTTAATGTGATTTTGAAGTTATGTGATTCATGTTTCTTCTTAATATCTTTGTATGCATTTTTCTTTTATGTGATAAAAATTATTAGATCAGAAGTCAAGCTCCAATAATGCACTATTATTTAAATATTATACATTTTGCACACTCATGTCATATCTAAGTAATAGTGTATTATCAGAGTTCAACTTCCATCTAATAATTTCAATATTTTCAGCACTTTATAATAATACTGTAATAGATTTTATGCAATAAAGAATTTTATAATTCATTTAAAATCAGAATTTCCCCATTTTATATACACACATTAAATTTTACAAGACTATAATGTAAATCTGTTCAAACAATTTAGATGAAAAATACTATGTATGTTTTTGCTTTTGCATTTTAAATCACATTCTATTTTTGCTTTTTATAAAAAGGGTATGTAATCAATTAATCATTTGGTGTATGCAAGTTTATTTTTAAAAGGTGAGTAACAGCGGTGGGCACAATTAAATTTGATAATTAAAATCTGATTTTAAGTGTAATTAACAATTTAAAAATTAAGTAACATGATCTAAAATTAAGATGATGTGAAACAATGAAATTTGATTTTGAAATGGAATTGAAAATTAAAGACAAAAATAAGAATTTAATTTTTAATTGTTAGTTTTAATTAAATTTTGCCCAACAGTGGTGAGTCAATGTTTTTTTATTATCGTAGACTAAGTTCTTATTTTTAATTTAAACTTTTAGTTTACTCTAATGGAGAGAAAAAAAACACCCAAGAAAATGAATTTCTTTGTAAAAAAAAATTTCAATTTTAGATTGCATAGTGAAATGGAAAGGATCAACAGTGATTGGAAAATGTTTTAGTTGTATTTTCTCTTGACTTCATTCAAAGAGAAGCTACAGTACCTCACATCACATCACATCATGTTTGATGTCTCAAATAGTGATAATGATTAAAATACTGTATATGTATGAAAAAAATGTAAATTACACATAAAAATATATTGTTTTGAATAATATTAAATACTGTAGTTAATAAAAAAAGTAAAAAAGTTTGTCTTGTATAATTTTTTTTTCAAATTTGAATTTTTTTATTAGTCATATTTCATTTTCTTATTTTTTTTTTATGCGAATTTTTAAGTAATTTTATGTTGTTGCTTTGCTTTATACAATTTTTGGAAAATTACAGTACATATCCCTCATTTTACAAGGTAAGTTAGGTCTATTTTTGTGCAATTTCTTTTGTGCACATTTTCTGAGACCAGGTGTATATGCTTTCTGTGGAATGCAAGGTTTTCAGATTTGATATTGTTGTGGTTGAATATACAGCTGGTACTGGTCTTTGAAACCCAGTCTCTCCATTTGGTATCATTCTGCCAAAATATGTATGCATACCAACCCTGATTCAGTTTCAAATATTTTAAAATGATAAAGTACCCAAACTACCATAAAAGCCTAATTTCTTTTATTATTTGCTAGTATTATTATTCTTCTGATTAATTTGATCACTGTCTGTTTGACCTTACTTAGTCACAGTAATGTGTTGAACATAATAATTTATTTGTAAAATATATAATCATGTTAATTATTTTTTATGTTGATTTAAACTGCTTTCTTTTAAAATCATTATCGATTCCCATATACATAAATCAATATGTATTTTCTGTAAAATCTTAATGATTGCATCCCTTACTTATCCCCACAAATGTAACACATTGTTTGTTCCTTATGTATATGTTTCAATGATGTCATTTTCAAACAATGCCAGTAAAACATATATAATGATTTCCATATTCTACACATATTATTAAGATTGTATATTCCTGCCTGTTTATAAATTCATTTACTGTTAAACCACAAAATACCCTTTATATCATTAACCATCCAGACCTGTCAAGATCTTTTATATTTGTTTCATGCATCACAGCATTATATCTGTAAAAAACTTTAAATTGGCATATCAACCCCACACAAGCTATAAATCACCCACTCAAAATTGTATCTGCTAAATTAATTTGTATAAAGGGATTTCATAAGAAGAAATCCCAAATTTTGTAAACAAATAATGTAATAACAAGCACAAAATACTTTTGTAATATCTATATATACTTTTTCTTTATATTATATTAAATTTATATTTCAAATGTAAATCCTGTGTTTAAATTATTTTATTTGGCTAATAGTTTAGCATTAATAATATAACTTTAATGAATATAATTACTGGGCTACTCTCTGCCATGATAATCATCATCTCTTCGATCTTATGCTCTACCACTGTGTTTCCGAGTCTGGAATTAAAATAATTATGTTATATCATCAGGATTGTTGTTCATAGGGCAAGTGATTCAAAAAATAGGCAAACAGGTTAGAATTATGGGATTCCTCCAGACCTGCATATCTTGAGCATGATCGTATTCAAGGTACTTTTACTGGAACTTTTTGGCCTTGTTGAGTGATCATATGGTTTTGGCCAATGCAATACAGAAAAGTTATTTGTGTATAAAATTACTTTAATACTTCAACCATAGGACTGGTTATCATCAGAAAAAAAAGATATATATGTAGTAAAATGGTCATTTACAAAAATGACTTATTTGACAAAATCTTGGTTAAAAGATTTTACAAAAAAAAATTAACCAACTGATGAAAAATGTATTCCAATGTATATTAAAAAAACTGCAGTAGGTATTAATCAAACAGTATAAAATACTGCAAATTTAATTTAAATTATTGTTTGATGAATGTCCTCTGATAGAAATATTAAAGTAATTTTATACCCAATACAGATAATTCTGGGCTTAACCTGGGGTGAAGAAAAACATCATCATCCCCAGTTAATGAATCAAATTACAAAATTAAATTTACAATGAATAAAAATGAGAGAATGAGGGATGAACAATAAGCAAAAACAAAGACTATCAATAAGTTTTTTAGCATTATAAATGAATAATAATAATCATTCATTATCATGAATTGGCAAAAAGAAACTAACAATCAACCCTGTATCTGGATTTGAATGTAGTTCACTATAATTCTAAACATAGGGCAGCAATATTACAAAGATTAATTTAAATGAATAAACTTAGGTGCTAATCCATCAGAATATAAAAATTAAAAAAATAATGCTGGGATATAGAATCATTCTGATCATCATCAATGACCTCTGTCCATTTAGTACCATTAATGTACTGGACAACTATAAAGTTAATTTATATTAATAAAATAGAATAAAATTTAGTGGATGGTCTTTAAAGAATATACCTTTGTCTCATCCTGCATTACAGACATAATGAAATCATCATCAACTGGATATTCATAATACTAAACATAATATCCAATCCATAGAACTAATTGCCCAATCCTTAAAATTAACTGTTAGACATGAATCCAGCAGCTCAGGGAGCAAAAGCTTTACAACTGTTATTGTGAACAAGAGACAATACCGACATATAATAATTTATAGTATTTTACCATTAAATAAATTCACTATAATAGCTTAATGAAATATCATTTATTAATTAGAAACAATACTAATAAAATGAAATAAAAATCTGCTAAGTATGCTATCAAAATAAATTCAGCATTTTGATTTTGATTAAAATAATACAAAACCAAAAATATATGCTATTACATTATATATATATATATATATATATAATGTAATAGCATATATTTTTGGTTTTATATATATATATATATATATCTATATATGCTATAAATTTGCAGTTTGCATATATCTCAATAGGATTACATAAAACATACCTATATATAAGCAGTCAGATATTTTTATAATAATGTAAAATTAACATATTAGAATTGTTATTAAATAATAAAATAAAAATAAATTCATTTTAATATACATATATTAATTTTAATGTATATATATATATATATATATATATATATATATATATATATATATATATATATATATATATATATATTGTACCAATATTGATATTGGCACATATAATTTTATCCAAAAAAGTTATTAAAATAATCTTTCATAAAAGAAAAACGTAAAATTAGATGTTGAAGAGTTTGTTACAGTTTGTTTTCGAAAAGAATAAGAGTCAAATAGTTTTCTATCATTAGTTTTTGAAATAAAAGTTAAAATTAATTAATTAAAAGAGGGGATGGAAATCGTAGTTAGAAAAGTTAAACTAAAGATTTCATAAAAAGGAAGTAAAGAATTTTCTTATTAGTATTCGTAAAATATAAATAATTTAAAGTTTAAAAAAATACAAATCTCTTTTCAGTCTAATTAAAGAAAAATAATCTTAAAACTAGTAATATATGTGCATATATATGTGTGATTGTCAATAATAGAATAAATGTATGTGTAATAAATGTTATTGTAAATAAATGAAAGTTAAAGAAGATTATCATTAAAAAACACGGCAATGGCTATTAATTAAAACATAAAACAACACTTCTGCATGGCTATTGCTAATTAAACAATCTTCCAAAACATGTTTATTAAAGGATTATCACTGGAATTTTGACAACAGATTTTCCGGAAGATATTACAAGGACAACACATCGCAGGTATAAATAGACTTTTTCATCGGACGGTTCAGTTCACAAATTAATTGAGCAAATTGAGTTCAGAAATTAATTGAGTCAGTTAAGTTAATGGTATCCAGAAACAAAATGCAGTGCTGAGAAGATTTTGGGAATGCACATTTTCTCCACAGCCTGATGTCCGATGAAAACAGCAAGATCTGCCCATGAAATGATGTTAACTTAACAACGTGGAAATCTCCATCTATATCTAATTGTCTCCAATAGTAATGATCATGAATAATAAGGAAACTCATCAAGGAAATGTCCCAGCTGGCTGGAAAAAGCAACAAACAAGAAGAAAACAAAGTTCTAAATCTATGTTCAAAATCCTAGGTAAAACATTTGCTTATTTCATTTATACTGTAATAGCCATTGCATTGCATTAATTCGTGCAAATCCTCCAAGAGTCTAATTATATGAACTCTATATCATACATAAAATAAACTATTGATATGTGTGTTTAAGTTTCAAATGCTATTAATGCTTTATTATTATATTTGTGAATGCTATATGAGTTAATATGTGCATGATCATTATATCAGTGTTATTAGTTAAATTTGATAAATACCAGTATTCTATTATTAAAATCTACAAGAATATTTAAACTAGTTTAGAAATGTTAATTTAAAATTTGTGTATTATATTAAATTATAAAGATGTTTAAATTTAGTAATTTAATGTTAGTTAATAAATTGTCTTTAAAATTAAACTCTATTTGTCAGTCAATTCTTTGTATCAATCTCTTTTATAAATTTCTTTTATAGTTCTTTGATCAATTCTTTTAACCACTAGTTACGTATAATCTATTACTGATTACAAACAGATGAGCTAGTCATGGATTTAGGCATTGAGTTAGTGGCCATTGCTCAAAGTGCGTTGTTTATTCTTTTTGAATAGATAGCTGGTGCCCGTGTTTATACACAAACAAAAAAAGTGCTTTGAACAACAGCTGAGAAGAGCTATGTCCTGGAAATGTAACACTAGTTATATTTTTATATAGCTATCATTTGGACATAAATATTTCTCCAAATATGTTCTTCTCTGCCTAAGAGGCCAGTGTTTCGAGGAAACATATTCGAACCCAGTACAATATATATATATATATATATATATATATATATATATATATACGTGTGTGTGTGCATGCATGAAAATAGATGTACACACTGACATAAATATTTTAGGATATTTCATTTGTCAGAAATAGTAAACTTACTAAACCATATTATATTTTCACAAGATATAATTAATACCATGTTGAAAATATGCATAAACTACACAGGTATGTGCATATTATTATTTTCCCCCTACAAATCAAAGTTATTAAATAATTCATTATTTATAATGGTAATATTTCTTTTCAAGTTTTAATTGCTGAGGTTATTATTATTATTTTTCTTTTAAATGACCAACATAGTAACCAATTATTTACTTTCAAAACTGATAACTTAAATATATAATTTTAAAGCTAAGTGTTTAACATACTCTCATTTTTCAATAGATGATACTTATCAATTAATGTCTGTCAATGCTTGCTATCAATCTTCATGAAATAAATATCAGCATGGATAATCTTTATATTATCGGCAGTAATTATACGTTTGTGCTTCTTTGTATATTGAGAAAACTGTATGTACAAACTATAGCACAATACTTTTTTCAATAGACTAGCTAGCACTGAAATCATTTCATAAGCTGTATTACTCTAAAACAGTAGTTTGCCCTATTTATATCTTTGGAAAAGTCATAAATCATGTAACAGATGGCATTCAGTCAGCTTCATTCACTTTATAAATTTGTAGATTTCATGCATGCTGGCTAATAGAAAATGTGGGCTATGAAACACAAAAATCTAGGAATTGTGAATTCAAACTCTACTGTCATGACATTAGAAGCAGTTCTACTTCTTGCCTTCAGTTATAACTTCATAATAATAATCCTGTATAACTGTTGTAAGTCCCTTGAATGACTCAAATCTACTTTTTATAGATATTACAGAATTTGGAAAAAAAACAAGTAAATTCTTTCTTTATGTTGACTGAAAAAAGTTAATGACTGTTTCAGTTCCCCTCAATCTTTTCAAAAACATCTTCATATGATTTTATCAAAATACTTAGTTTAAAAAAATCTGAATCTAATTATAATAAACAGTGAAATTTAATAATTGCCAGTATATCTATTATAACATAAAACATGCTTGTTTTTAACTTCAAAATCTGAATTAATCAAATATTAATTTATAATATATTTTTAAGAACTTTAACTACTTCCGTTTTCTCATTTGGCCCTTCGTCTCATTTGATGATGTGTATTTTCTTTTTTGCTGACGTAAAAGTATATGATGATCAAAGAAAATATGCCTTTTTCCTGTATGTTTACTTTCAAACGATCTTTATTTCAAAAGAATAGGTCGAAATTTAGATTTTTGGCGAATTTTTTAATCAACCACAGTATTTAATTTTTTTTGTTTTTTTGGTAATTTTTGTACTTATCATGAAACGATAAAAGACATAAAATGTTTTACAGCTGCAAGTGAAGTTTTCTTCGGTATTATTCTCAAACAAGGCTTACAACAGACTAAGAACGTAATTATTCGTAAGTAAAATTTTTTAATTTCTTCCGATCTTAATTTTTTGAAAAAATATATTTTTTATTAATTTTAGTTTGTAATTAATGTGTGCTAATTTATAGTTATATATTTATTTATTTATGCTCATATACAATTCATATCTATCGAAAAATTGGTGTGTGTGTAATTATATATTTATGGTCGTATAGAATTCATATTTATCATAATTTTCTAAAGGTAGTTTGTAATACATTTATTTATGCTCACATAGAATTTATATTTATCGAAAAATTAGTGTGATTTAGTTTGTAATTATATATTTACTCATATAGAATTCATATCGTAATTAACTTATTAGTATATAATTCATATCATAATTTTCTAAAGTTCTATGTACACTAATCCTCTTATTTTTATAAAAATAATGATTTTCAAAAAGTATACTTTTTGAAAACCATTAATTATGTTTATATTATATGGTTTACAAGCAATGAGTTATAAAACTAATAAACAAATGTATACAGACAGACATTCATACACAAACATATAATCCAATTCTGATTCTTTTTATGTTTGTGCTTGATCATCTTTCTTTTACTATATGTTTCATAACATTATTTTCAAGTCTATAGACTATATGCAAATAAATTATATCTGTGGTACAATAAATATAACAAGATACACACTTCTGTACACAAAGAATATAAACATCACTTGTGCACTGCATAAAGAATATAAACATCATTGGTGATCACAATGAATATAAACATCACTATTGTACACACAAAAAATATAAAATGAAGAGATAAAACTCATTTTATCAGTGATATAGAAAGTAGCCTACAATTTCTAGTTTTAGACAGACAAGAAGCCAATTGCTATGATGATTTCTTTTGTATCTTTTATTAGGATGAATCTTTTTCTTTATAGACGCCTTTGACATTTAGAACATTTGGGGTACAAGATAGAAATGAACAAGTCATATCCGGCTTTGTTTGGAGATTGTGAAGCTATGGATTATCTCAGGTAAGACATATTATACATGTTTAGAAAGATAATTTTGTAAGGAATAGAAAGAAATTATCACTGAAGATGAATTTTGAATTTTAGTTAATGTTAATTTCCAAATTATGAACAAACAATAAAATAATAATTATTTCGAATGTGAAAATTTCTTTTTTTTCCTTATTTTTTATATAGTTATCACTATTTATTTTATGCTTATTATTTTTCTTAATTTTTCTAGTTTCTAGCAATGTAATTGTTTTTGTTCTAACATAATTAAAACTGAAGTTATTATGAAAATTGTGTCTCAGGTCATTATTTTAAAAAGTTCAATATGGCGGCTTGAAGCTGAAGTAGTTAAGTATGAAAATTATTCTTTAATCCTTAACTGTCATTCCAGTGTAACATAATACATATCTAAAAAAATTGATTGTCATCATTTCTACTTTTCATTTCAACTTTTGCCAGATTATATGTTATCATGTGGGAATAGATCACTCTGGATGAGCCAACAAGTATACCTCTTAAACTAACATCTAAGTTGTAAAAAAGATATGTCAACTGAAACTAAAAAAAAAAAGAAAGAAGGAAGAAGAAAGAAGAGACAAGAAAGAACAAAGATAGAAAAAAATAAGAAAAGGAAGAATGAGAAAAAGAGGAAAGAACAAAGAAAATACAATACAGATAAAACCAAAATATAGAAAGACAGTTGTAGAGGCATGGCAATCACTGATTTGAAAAAAAAAACTGGGAAAATTCCACCAATAGCAAAAATGTTAAATTAAGAATGTTTTTTAAAAAAATATTTCCAAATAGGAGGACGTTTGCATGTATCATCTTGTTTATTGATAGAATCTGGACTTGTAAGTATCTCAATAGTTTCTCTAATTTTATACTAGTAGAGATTATCACATCTGGATATGACCCTGGTACTTGAAAACATCAATTTTATAACCTGAATCTATAGTATGGAATGAGAGTTCTCATGATGGTGAGTGTTGCTTAACTACATTAGCATGATCCTCTCTCCTAACACTGATGTGATAATTACTCATAACTATGTAAGAAGCTTTACAATTTTCACATGAGGTTTGATAAACATCATGAGATTCAAGAGGGATTGAATCTTAGGCTTGGTTATTATATTGCTGATCTTTTGATGAGTAGAATCAGTTGTATTTATATTATAGCATTTTAATATACATCCAATACTGTCTGTAGTTCCTTTTACATATGGAACACAAATCCTGATAAGTGATTTATAATTTTTTTGTTTCCTATTTTGTCCATTTTGGGCCTGAAATAAGGCTTTTTTAATAAATTTACAAATATAACAATTTGCTAATAAAACACTATTAATATGATTTATTTCTTCTTTCAGCTGTGACTTGTCTTAAAGGTTAATTGCTCTATTTAAAACAGTTTTGGCTACAGAAACTATCTAAGTTGGGTAATGATGAGAATGTAAATGTCAATATCTGTCTATGTGTGTATTCTTTCTGTAAATTGAAAAAGATAAACTATATGGAGTTCTGGTGACTAGAACATCAAGAAATGGGAGTTTTCCATCAGACACTATCTCCATTGTAAATTTAGTATGAGGATGCATATTATTTAAATGTAAAAAAAATCATCTAATTTATTTTTCCCATGTTGCCCTATGACAAAAGTGTCATCTATATATCTGAGCCAAATGAGATGTTTTAATGATCATCCTTCTAAAGCACAAGTTTCTATATTTTCCATAAATAAATCAGCTATTACTCCTGAGATAGGTGAGCCTATTGGAGTACCAAAAACTTGTCTGTAATGCTGTCCATTATATACAAAATAGGTGTTCAAGAGACAATGTTTAATCAAAGCATTAATATGGTTTTGTAATTTGCAACGTTGTGAAATTACATTTAAAGCTTCATCAATTGGAATGTTTGTAAACAAAGACACGACATCAAAACTGACCAGAATATCCTTAGCATTAATTTTTAAATTTTTCAAATCAGTGATTGTAGTGCCTCTACAACCGTCTTTCTATCTTTTATCACCCAGTACATGACTTGTGTGTTCAAGTCGAAACGTCATTATATCAATATTTAAAATATTTTAACACGGATAAGCCCACATAATATATCTTTTATATATGCAACCCGTGAAAATCTTCGTATCAACATATATTAATACACACACACTACTATATTGTTATAAGCTGTGAGACACATAACCATCTCAATATATAAAATCATTTTTTTCCTTTGAATTTTAATATACAAATTATAGCAAATATTTATATATTCATCTATAAATCATAAAAACCTTTCTATAAAAAAATGTTGGCATTGATACCATTTTAATCACTAGACTTTTCTATTAATAATTAGTAAAAACTGATTGGAAATTTTTTCTCTCCATCTACAAATGCTATATACAATTTTAACACAAATGTTGAATAAATTGTGGAAGGTTTACTTCAAACTTATAATGATGGACTTAACAAATAAAGGACCTTGGAAGCTTAACTTTTTATTTTGGGGTTTTAATGTCCCATTATTTTTATAAAAAGTAACTATTTGAATATTTATATGTTATAGATTGACCACTGACTGGCACTCTAATAAAGTTTGACCTTACTTGTGAATTTAAAAAGCACTTCAGTCATATAAGTCCTCATGGAAATAAACACATTACGTTATAGTTTGCGCAGTAATTTCTGATTAATTTTTAAATAATAATGATTTGCAATGTCCTAAATATCTCAGTGATAATAAAGTGTTTAAAATATTGGTTATTTTTAATAACTATAACACATAACAAAAATTTTAATATAAAAATAGCAATAATAATAAATAAAAGACTTAGAGCAGAATATATATATATATGCGCTTTTATTATTTTTAATATTGTTATAATATATTGTTATTCTTATTTTTTCAACAAAAGTTATTTTGCTGTAAGAATTTTATATCAATGATATATATATATATACATTAATAAAACATAGTCAATGATATATATATATATACATTAATAAAACATAGTCATGTGTTTGAAATATGAGAATTTTTGTTGTTTGCAAAGTAATTTTTTAAGATATTTTCAAAACCAAGCAGCTGTTTTTTAGTTTTTTGATTTACGATTTTATATAAAGTTTTAGAATATACATAACCATAGTAAACCTATATTTTAAATTATCGCTGAAAGTTATAAATCTTAAAACCGTATGAAAATGTTATAAATTATTAGCTAACTACATATAGCTGATTTATTATCAGCCGACAGCAGATTAAAATTGATTGAAACAATATTTTAAAAATAAAATAATCATAAATTAAAATTTATTTATATTATATTTTAATAGCAATCTACATGTAATTTATTAGCAGTAAAAACTTGTATTCCTTAGCTATTTGATCAGCAATTCAGTACTGTATTGTTATAGCAAACATTCTAAATTGTTTTAGGATAAAGATGTCATAATATGTATGAATAACGTAAAATTGGATGTAAGACTTTTCAACGATTTGTTTTTATTAGTTTTTTTTAAGTATAATGAGAATTTTATTAAACAAATAAAAGCACCATGTTTTTGAAGATAAAAAAACATGAATTAATTTATTTATTTATTGAAAATGAACCTTCTATAAAGATTGATGATATAAACATGTATTTATAAAAAGTGTAAAAAAAAAAAATAGCATTAAGTAATTGTTTAATTACATGTATGTATTATTAGTTATTCTATTTGTAAAATAACTGAATATATTAATTTATGACAAGATATAAATGACTTTTTGAAGAAAAAAAATTAAAATTGTATGTTACTTATTTATTAACCGATTAAGAGTAAAAATTAGCAAACTATGCAGTGTTGAGAAGAAGTAAACATCACATGATCACGATCTCTTATACTATCACATAATAATTAATGAGAACAAGCTGGAAATTTGGACATCGTAAGAATGCCATTTTAAATTTCTATAACTTACTGAAACTATAGTAATTAAGAAAACTTATTATAACTATTGTATTTATTTATTTATTTTTCTTTATTAAGGAACTCTTCAATCTTATCACAGCAATATGATGGAGATGAAAATAAAAACATTGTACCATTAAATAGCATTTTGCTTTTAGACATTTTATTTTGTAATGGTTGCAAGTTTTAAATGAAAAAGTTAAAAACGAATAATATAAATAAATATAATGAATCTTGCAAGGTAGGTGACTGAATATTCAATTTAGTTAGCTATTTTATATTTATAGGTAAATAAAATTATGGTTATTTTTATTAAGAAGTCTTATAAATGTAATTTAATGCAGTTTTTATTATCAATAGTGTTATCAAATTATGAGAACTAAGATGACCATTATTTATATTCAACTGCTTTAAAAGCACCAAATAAATTCTTCTTTTATAGCTTATTTTTTAGTTAAAATAGTCGTTAATTTAAATAATTATAATAATAAATACTTTTTGTAACTGAATTTTTTTTCTGAGAAATATTTACAAAAAATAGAGAACAAATTATTTAATCAATTGTCCATGCAGCATACTTCCCATATCTACTCATTTTGTTTAAAGGTTTTACAAGAATGCTAAAAAAAAATCTAAATAGAAACACTAATATCATTTCGATTTTTGACATATATATTCATAAAGGAACTTAACTTCAACTTTCAAGGTCTCTACATCTATCCAATCCATCTTATTTAACTGATATCCATAACAACATACTTGTGAAAAAGATAAATAATCTTCAATATACATATTTCGGGCTGAGCCAAATATTTATATTGAAGATCATTTATCTTTTTCACGTTTGTGGTCATGGATATCAGTTGAATAAGGTGTATTGGATAGATGTAGGGAGCTCGAAATTTCGAGTTCAGGTACCTTATGGCTACATTGTGTTTGGAGGAGAGGATGTATATATATTTAAATATTATATATGAGTGTGTGTGCACGTGCGTGTGTATATGTGAACTATTTTACTTTACATAAATTTATAGTTTTTTAAATAAAATAGAGACCCTAAAAAGAAATAAGAACTCTAAATATGCATTTCTAATGAACTAGTCCTGGACATTTTGTCTTTTAAATGACTTTATTATGTTTTATTATTTTATTAATATTTGTTGTAACTTAATCTACAAGCATAGATCTCTTGCACAATGTTAATAATAATTACCATTTTTAAAGATAATTATATGATACAACCCATTCTATATATTCTACACAATAAGATATCAACAAAAACATCTGTGAATAAGTAGATCAATGAAGTTGTAAGAATACAATAGAGTGAAAGAAAGCATTTTTACATTAGTTTATATTGTCCTATAAAAAGCTCTGATAAATATATATTAGATAAATTAAATTTAACACTTTATTTTTTAAAAGTGAATAAATATAAATTTTGCAATCATGCTTTGTTTTTTGCTATCGAAAATTGATGATGAAATGCAAAAGATGGGCCACTTTATTTATACAGAATACTGATAGTTGGAATATTTTTTTACTTCTGCAAAAATCTATACATAGACTTAATGTTTCACTGAAAAATTGTTTTATTAAAGTTTTCCTGGAGAATACTTTGTTATTTATTTTTAATTTTTTTTGCTTGTTTGTTTTTTATGACAGTTTCATTATTGTTTAGACGATACATTATTTGACTCTTGATTTATTCCTATTTTTTACTCTTTCCTAAATACGTATCATATTCTGTGGAAGTAAATGTATCAGATTCTGGAGCACACGTGATTGTAGCATGATATATATTTATTATTTTTTAAATTCATGCATTCTTATTGAATATTTTCTACAGCTTATTTATATATATATTTAAAAACTAATATTTTGATTCCGGGAATTATTTTCCTAATTAATTTTGGAATGTTTTAAATATATATAATTTTCATACTCAGAAATATAATATCATGAATTCAAATACCGTTGCAGCAATTGAACAACATGACTGATTACATGAGATAAAAAATTAAATTGATAGGATAAATACAATCAGAATTTACATACTTTTAATTTTTTTTTTTTCAAATAATGCGTTATTAAGTTGCCTCTTTTGAAAAAATAAATGCTAGAAACAGCTGTTAAACTGTATTAAAATAATAAAGAAAAAGATTCAAATAATAATGAGAAAAACTATTTGTAATCATTGTTTTTTGAAAAGAGATTATTGTAAGAAAAGAATATAATAATTAGTTCTTTATGTATATAAATGTGCCAACAATTCAGGAAGAAACAGAACTTTGCCTACACTTTTTGTTTATATATATTGTACCCTTACTTCTTGATATATAAAATAGTTTAAAATACAACTAGCTCAGTTACATTATTCTGCTTAATTAAAATTTGCATATCTATCTTTAATATACTTTTATATTATCATATCTTAATTAAATTTATTATTAATCATCAAAATCAATATAGTTCTAGATTATACTAATTAAATAAGTATTTATAAAATTATGAGACTGTGAAGTAAAGTTACAAAGTAATAAGCAGATTTACATTGAGTCAATATCTCCCAAGATACTGTCTCAGTGGCATAAGAATACTACCACTACCTTATCATCCTACCACTACATCTATAGCATTCTTATGACTTTTAAAAGAAATCAATTATCTTTAATAATACTAAAATAATTCCTAACTTTTAACTTAAAATATAATTAAATAATCTCAGGTTCTTCTAAGATGTTTTTTAAAATAATAATAAATCATGTAAATAAGTATGATGTGGGATTTTATATCAAACTTAAATACACCTAACTTATTTAATAATAATAATAAATAATACTAATCTTAGATTGTAATTTAATCTCATCTATTTCTATTATATAATCAATCATTAAATAAATAAACAATTATATGTATATCTTTTATTTCATACGGTATCTTAATTTTTAAAATAGATCAAAATCTTATACTTAATAATCTGTGGCAATAACAATATTGTATTCTTATAATGTGCATTATAATTATCTTATGACCATTGCAATATTTATGTTCATGTCAATCAATTCTTATAAAATAATGTTAAGCAAATATTGTATTCAATTCTAAGTAATAATAACAAATTCAATTTTGTGCAAATATTATGTTTATTTCAAATCATCTGATGTCAAAATGCTGAGGTGAAAAATAATGAAACTCGACACACTTTTAAAACAAATTAACAAATTTATTTACAATAACTTCAAATAAAATTTATTTACACTATTTACAGTTTATAACTTATGACAATCAATAAAATAAAAAAAAATAAGAAAATACAAATATAAGAGGCTTACACTGTTATTAACTCATGTACTTAATAAGCAATTTTACATTCCTTCAAATGCTATATTAATAATATTACAGTGTGTTTTTCCAAAACGTAGATTTTAAAATAACTAGTAATGTACTTTAATTACTACAAATAACAATATGTCAAAACTATTTATGTAGCATGTGTACATAATGTAGCTCTACCTATTAAATAACTACATTAATTAAATATCATTTATAATGTGTTATCATGTATTCACTTTATTACTAGCATTGCTTAATATCTGTATATAAAATCAATATCTCTTTATAATGTAAAACGAATGATTGGCTATAATTATATTCCACCTAATGTAATTCCTGTTATATGTTTTATAAAATATGCATTCTATATCTGTATTATTCAAACATTAATATTTAAATCATTTATCAATTTTTTATTCATAAAACATTACATTAGATAAATTTTATGATTCCTTTCTGTGTAAAATCATTATTTTACCCTATGTGCTTTACTAACCTTTCTAATAAATTTCTATCTATAAAACATATTTTAAACTCATTTAAAACATTTTCCGGAAAGCAAATATCAACTTCAAATAAAATATTCATTATCCAAATTACTCATACTATATTGTCTATACTTAGTAAACTTTTCAATCCAAATATAAGCCTCTACCTAAAAACGTAACTTAACTTATCTAATAAACAGAAAATAAAATAGACTTTTAAAATCCTTTTCTGACTTGCAAAAATAAAATAATTATTAAGATAAATAATAAACATCATTTTAATACTAAGCATAAATAAAAATATCAAAATTATTTACGAAAGAATCATATAATTATTTCTAAGCTCTTACGTAATGTTGTATCATGTTTATATTATAAATTAAAAAATTATGCATATTTTAATAAAGTTTGTTGTCAATATAATGTATGTGTTTTCATAATATATTTATCCATTCATTCTACAACAACATAATATTCAGTTGATCTAAAGAAAAACATATTAAATTCATTAAAAATCATTATACAATATTTTTTTACCATAATAATAATATTGTCCATTCTGCTATCCAGCATTCTTCGGAATTTGCAGCTTCATAAAATAAAAATCATTCACATTTTCACTCATAAACATTCATTAGAATATTCCGTGTTATATTAATTATAAAAATAAGTTTATGTAATTAATTATTATATTATTTTTAAGTTACTATTTAATAAATGTACCTAACCTACTTTTTAAGAGTTTAATAATATTTAAATTTTATGTTAAATAAATAAAATAAAATTCATATTACATAGTCCAGCGTCGATTTTTTTTCTACCATAAAAGTTCTAACAAATATCCTCCATATAAAGTCAATAAAACACTATTTCCTGTTCCGTTGTATCACGTGTTTCTTGAAAGTTTATAATAAAAAAATGATAACGTTTATTTTTTAAAAAAATAAGTTTCACAAGAAAAACAAATAAAATTAAAATAGTTTATAAGTTCTTTGGATCCAATTCTTCATCAATTATTATTTGAAAGTTATTATTTCAACTTAGTTTATAATTGATAAAATTGTCATTTAATTATTTTTCATTAACTTGGTTTGGCTTGGCTTAGTTTAACTTGATTTGGATATCCATGTATTACTTGCGCATTTGTAAATACCATATTCCGGTAAGAATTAATTTTCCATCTATAACGGCCAGCGTTTAGATAACTTTAATAAAATAATTTTATTATATTACGATTTTTTAAAATACTTATACTTATAATATATTTGCCTTTTCAAATTATCAATCTCTAGTCTTTTAAGCATAAAGACTTAACAAGGCAAGTATTTATTTAAAATTACTACTGCATCTTATATCTTTCCTTAAGATACATATTTTACTTCTATAATTTGTCAAAATACTTTCTTTTACAGAAATATTTATATTTTTTTAAAATATCTATTAGTAATAGACAATAGTAATTTAACTTTTGAAAACTATTTATAGTCCAAAATACTACTTTTCTCCATCTTGTAGTTTTATGTACTAATCCAGCGTCTGTTACTTCTATAGCATAAAGTTTCTGATATATTTCTCCGATACGTGATGTTTCCATTGATTATTTGTACGTAAATTGAGTTTCGATATTGAGAAGATGATAGGGAATTATTAAGATATCTACTGCATATTCATTACTTTAAACTTTTATAAAATTATATACAATAACACTCTTATGATTTTAAAACTGATTTTTAAGAGCGTTTATAAATTTACTCAGCTATTTTTTAATAGCACAAACGACTTAGAAGTTTTATTGTAGAGAGACCCCCTCAACAATTGAATCCAGCTTATATACTGCCAGAAACTCCTTATCTGATTGGTAGGTTTAAACAATCAAAATTTCTTATTTACATATTTACCAACACAATATTAAAAATAAATAATAATGACTTATTTAATATTTAATATTTTATCAAATTCTTTCAAAACAATATTTATCATTTATTCAAATCTATTAAACATTCTTTTGAAATATTATTTCTCACTTAATTTAAATCTTAACTTTTTATAAGATCATTTAAAATAAACTAAATCTTTTTTAAATACGTTATATTTTTAAGACAATATTTTTAAAATCAAATTTAATATTTTACATTAATATCTTTATTTTTTATCTCGTGATAACTCACGTATTATTTATAAATTTTATAACATGATTTTTTAAAATAATTATGCAACTTTATTAGACAACTTCCACGCATGTGTGTATAACATCTGTTCTCTATAACACAAGAACGCTTGTCTAAAAATAAACTTAACAATTGCTTTTTTAAAATAAATATTTTTAAATATTTAAGATATTATATCAGATTTTAAAATAATTATTTGATATGATTAAAATCAAATATTAATCTCAATTTAAGTACTTATAATTTAAAATATTTTTATTCACTTTTAACATATATTTCAAATTAAATAAATATCTTTGTCTAATTTTAACTTGTCTTTTAAATACTTTAGCTTTAAACATTTGTTATTAAATTTATTAATGCAGTATTACATCATAATCATCATCATTTTAAATATCTTCTCAATACCAACACAATTCACATATCAAACACTCATAGATTGCTTTAATTAAACTTATGGTAACATTACCACAAGCAAAGTCAACATCACACTTTTAAAATACTTCTTAAATTTAAAATTTTCTACTAGATTAGCACAAAACTTAAATGGTGACCCATATAAAAGGGCACATATTCCCCTCCTTCGGATAAAATTTTAAATTTAACATCCATTCTTTATTATCTTCAATCCACATTTATCAATTTTATCTTTCTTATCATTTAAATATCATAACACATTACTTTATCACAAAGTTTCATAAAGCATTGAAATATC
This sequence comes from Epiperipatus broadwayi, assembly GCA_028023455.1. Classification (NCBI taxonomy): domain Eukaryota; kingdom Metazoa; phylum Onychophora; class Udeonychophora; order Euonychophora; family Peripatidae; genus Epiperipatus; species Epiperipatus broadwayi. The sequence goes on along the minus strand of JAQFVV010001313.1, from coordinate 7,289 downwards.
ATCTCAAATTTCACTAAGGAAACACTTTTAAATAAACTACAATGACTTCTTTACTTCATAAATTAAGTTTCACTTCTCTTTACTTATCTCTTAATTAGGTTACTTTCATTTCCCTAATATTTCTACAAATATCAAGTATTTAAATTCTTTTAAATACACCTTTACATAAGCTACTAAAAATACATATTACTATAGTTAATACTATATTTTAAACTACTCTATGTATTTTATTTACAACTTATTGCTAATTTCATTAGCAATCTTATAGATTATTATTCAGCAAATCTATATATTTCTCTTTTAAAATGATTAACTTCATCTTTTAAGATTGATCACTTTCATGATCACTACCTTAATACAAATTAATCTTTTATAAGATTTAATTATATATACTTTAAACATATGAGTTTTATACTCTTTAACTCTATTATTTAACTTCTTGTTTAAAATATATTTACTTCAATAGCTAATTCCATTTCTACTTAGTCATTATGACAAAACTTATTTCTTCTTAAAATATCATTTACATATTTTGTAAATTTCTTCAGCTAAACTTTATTCATTCTGCTAATTTATTATATAATAAATTATTTCTTTATGTCAAGCATTATATTTAAACATGACATTAAAATATCTATTCACAACATTTTACGATTGTAACTCACACATCAGAAGGAAAAAGAATTAAATTCCTTGCATTACACGTCACTTTTTCCCCATCTAGTGTGGTTAACATCAAGGTATTTTCACCTTACTTTGAAAGTTGCAAACATAGAAATATCTCATGTTTGTTTTACAAAGCCCAAAAAAAAAATAATATAATACCAACACATTATCAAACACACATTTTCCTTAAGAATTACCTGTCTTAATTATTAAATATATTCTTCTTTAAATCTAAACTTTAATTTTCTTTCTCTTTTCTTAAATCTCACCTTAACTTTTCCTATCTTCTTTCCTTTACTAAGATTATTCTCAAGAAAATCTGTTATAAATTTCTTATGCTTTGGATATTTAAGTCTTACTTTTATCTTGCTTAAATCTTTATTCCAATAAAATTTTCCATTTATAACTTCATCATTAGGTATTAAATTCCTAATTCCTTCAAATAATATTTCTTTTAAAATATCAGCTTGTACATGAATACTTTTATCATCAATAATACATTTAGATATCACTTCTTGCAGTTTATTCTTAAATTTATTACCACTGATATCTATCATTTTTAATAATTCATGCTCCAATAACTCTAAATACTTTTGCTTTGAAGATTTTGACTTTATCTTCGTAAATCTCCCAAATCTTTTATCATCAACATAATATTTCTTTAAATTATTAATTTGGTCCATAATTCTTTCTCCATCTAACTTCTCATAGGATTTACACATTCCTATCATTTCTTTAGTTAATGTAAAATACGCTTTGGGATTTTCCAGTATTTTTTCATATAATTCATTCCTACTATTAATTATTTTAATAGATTTTATAGGAATCTCTTTTCCATTCTGAACTACATCTTCTTTAATACTTCTAACTTCTTCACTAATATGATTTATATCATTCTTTACTTCATAAATTTCATCTTTTACATTTAAATTATTACTCTCTATTTTCTGATCTAACTCACTATTTTTTACTTGCCATTGGCTAGTAGATTCTTCTATTTGCTCTTTCACAGCTTTAATTATATTTTCTGACAATTCTCTAAATTTTCTTTTTAAAAATTCTTCTTTTTTATCATGACTTTTTATTACGTCTAACCTTATAGATTCAAGTACTTCCCCCTGTTTACTCAATTTTCTATCTAGATTATCCATTCTATTTATTATTACTTCTCCACAATTCTTTAAAACTTCTTTAATAGAATTATTCTCCTCTTTCATTTCTACTTTTAAAGAATCTAATTTAAGACTATTTTTATAACTCTCCTCTTTCGTTTCTTTCATTTCTTCCTTTAAAGATTTACTCTCTTCTTTTATTTCTTTTATATTTATATTCATATCGTTCATTGAATTTATAAGACCTTGATTCATTAATTCTATATATTTTATAACATCAGCTATTGAAAAATTATCTACTCCTTTCTTAGTTTTTACTACTTCTTTGTCTGCTGTTTTAAAAATTATCTCTTCCTCCTCCTCTATTTCACTATCCATATTTTGAGTATTTTCTAATACTATTTCTGAATTTGCTGATTTTTCTATTTCTCTGCTCTCCACACAACTATTATCTTCTACAACAAAATTTGACATTTCAACTTCTAAATCTTTATCCCAATTACTCATTTTTTTATATTTTTAAAATTCAATCCTAACAATATGCAGTACTTATTATTTTATATTTTAATAATACAATTCCCCATCAACCTTCCCATCTCCACTCAACTCACTTTTACAATTAATCATATAATAGTATCCTCAAAAACTCTACATTACTTACTATTAAATAATTATATAAATTTCAATAACAAAATTGTGTCATATCATTTATTTTTACACCTATGACCCACAGACAATTTGCACATAATATATCATATGAAATATACATTTAAAATATTTCAAGAATTGATATGGTCACATTATAAAATAATTATTTGCCACATTCTATAATTTATTGTTTTATTAACTTAAAATCAACATAGTATTTAACTTCAAAGAATAATCATATTACAGATACCACATGAAAATATAATACTCTACTAATAAAATTTTATTTTAATTTTACTATTTCTGTTTAGTAAATATACTAACCACTAAATCCTAAATTATACATTTTAATACATACATTATTTTATTAAATAATTATACCTATCATTTTACTCTACTAACATACATATTATTCCTAAAATTATGTATCCTAATTCTTAATTGAATATCTAAGCCTAAAATGATTAGTTACTAAAATCTTTCTTTTCCATCTATCGGGCCGATAAAATTGTAACTCTAACATATCAATGGCCCATCACGTTGCCGGCGCCAAAATCAACTTTTCCAACCATCGGGTTGATAACCAATAGCCGACCACGTTGCGCGCCAAAATCTTCCTACCCTTTGTACCCTTACTTCTTGATATATAAAATAGTTTAAAATACAACTAGCTCAGTTACATTATTCTGCTTAATTAAAATTTGCATATCTATCTTTAATATACTTTTATATTATCATATCTTAATTAAATTCATTATTAATCATCAAAATCAATATAGTTCTAGATTATACTAATTAAATAATTATTTATAAAATTATGAGACTGTGAAGTAAAGTTACAAAGTAATAAGCAGATTTACATTGAGTCAATATCTCCCAAGATACTGTCTCAGTGGCATAAGAATACTACCACTACCTTATCATCCTACCACTACATCTATAGCATTCTTATGACTTTTAAATGAAATAAATTATCTTTAATAATACTAAAATAATTCCTAACTTTTAACTTAAAATATAATTAAATAATCTCAGGTTCTTCTAAGCTGTTTTTTAAAATAATAATAAATTATGTAAATAAGTATGATGTGGGATTTTATATCAAACTTAAATACACCTAACTTATTTAATAATAATAATAAATAATACTAATCTTAAAGTGTAATTTAATCTCATCTATTTTTATTATATAATCAATCATTAAATAAATAAACAATCCTATGTATATCTTTTATTTCATATGGTATCTTCATTTTTAAAATAGATCAAAATCTTATACTTAATAATCTGTGGCAATAAACAATACTGTATTCTTATAATGTGTATTATAATCATCTTATGACCATTGTAATATTTATGTTCATGTCAATCAATTCTTATAAAATAATGTTAAGCAAATATTGTATTCAATTCTAAGTAATAATAACAAATTCAATTTTGTGCAAATATTATGTTTATTTCAAATCATCTGATGTCAAAATGCTGAGGTGAAAAATAATGAAACTCGACACACTTTTAAAACAAATTAACAAATTTATTTACAATAACTTCAAATAAAATTTATTTACACTATTTACAGTTTATAACTTATGACAATCAATAAAATAAAAAAAATAAGAAAATACAAATATAAGAGGCTTACACTGTTATTAACTCATGTACTTAATAAGCAATTTTACATTCCTTCAAATGCTATATTAATAATATTACAGTGTGTTTTTCCAAAACGTAGATTTTTAAAATAACTAGTAATGTACTTTAATTACTACAAATAACAATACATGTCAAGACTATTTATGTAGCATGTGTACATAATGTAGCTCTACTAATTAAATAACTACATTAATTAAATATCATTTATAATGTGTTATCATGTATTCACTTTATTACTAGCATTGCTTAATATCTGTATATAAAATCAATATCTCTTTATAATGTAAAACAAATGATTGGCTATAATTATATTCCACCTAATGTAATTCCTGTTATATGTTTTATAAAATATGCATTCTATATCTGTATTATTCAAACATTAATATTTAAATCATTTATCAATTTTTTATTCATAAAACATTACATTAGATAAATTTTATGATTCCTTTCTGTGTAAAATCATTATTTTACCCTATGTGCTTTACTAACCTTTCTAATAAATTTCTATCTATAAAACATATTTTAAACTCATTTAAAACATTTTCCGGAAAACAAATATCAACTTCAAATAAAATATTCATTATCCAAATTACTCATACTATATTGTCTATACTTAGTAAACTTTTCAATCTAAATATAAGCCTCTACCTAAAAACGTAACTTAACTTATCTAATAAACAGAAAATAAAATAGACTTTTAAAATCCTTTTCTGACTTGCAAAAATAAAATAATTATTAAGATAAATAATAAACATCATTTTAATACTAAGCATAAATAAAAATATCAAAATTATTTACGAAAGAATCATATAATTATTTCTAAGCTCTTACGTAATGTTGTATCATGTTTATATTATAAATTAAAAAATTATGCATATTTTAATAAAGTTTGTTGTCAATATAATGTATGTGTTTTCATAATATATTTATCCATTCATTCTACAACAACATAATATTCAGTTGATCTAAAGAAAAACATATTAAATTCATTAAAAATCATTATACAATATTTTTTTACCATAATAATAATATTGTCCATTCTGCTATCCAGCATTCTTCGGAATTTGCAGCTTCATAAAATAAAAATCATTCACATTTTCACTCATAAACATTCATTAGAATATTCCGTGTTATATTAATTATAAAAATAAGTTTATGTAATTAATTATTATATTATTTTTAAGTTACTATTTAATAAATGTACCTAACCTACTTTTTAAGAGTTTAATAATATTTAAATTTTATGTTAAATAAATAAAATAAAATTCATATTACATAGTCCAGCGTCGATTTTTTTTCTACCATAAAAGTTCTAACAAATATCCTCCGTATAAAGTCAATAAAACACTATTTCCTGTTCCGTTGTATCACGTGTTTCTTGAAAGTTTATAATAAAAAAATGATAACGTTTATTTTTTAAAAAAATAAGTTTCACAAGAAAAACAAATAAAATTAAAATAGTTTATAAGTTCTTTGGATCCAATTCTTCATCAATTATTATTTGAAAGTTATTATTTCAACTTAGTTCATAATTGATAAAATTGTCATTTAATTATTTTTCATTAACTTGGTTTGGCTTGGCTTAGTTTAACTTGATTTGGATATCCATGTATTACTTGCGCATTTGTAAATACCATATTCCGGTAAGAATTAATTTTCCATCTATAACGGCCAGCGTTTAGATAACTTTAATAAAATAATTTTATTATATTACGATTTTTTAAAATACTTATACTTATAATATATTTGCCTTTTCAAATTATCAATCTCTAGTCTTTTAAGCATAAAGACTTAACAAGGCAAGTATTTATTTAAAATTACTACTGCATCTTATATCTTTCCTTAAGATACATATTTTACTTCTATAATTTGTCAAAATACTTTCTTTTACAGAAATATTTATATTTTTTTAAAATATCTATTAGTAATAGACAATAGTAATTTAACTTTTGAAAACTATTTTTAGTCCAAAATACTACTTTTCTCCATCTTGTAGTTTTATGTACTAATCCAGCGTCTGTTACTTCTATAGCATAAAGTTTCTGATATATTTCTCCGATACGTGATGTTTCCATTGATTATTTGTACGTAAATTGAGCTTCGATATTGAGAAGATGATAGGGAATATTAAAATATCTACTGCATATCCATTACTTAAACTTTTATAAAATTATATACAATAACACTCTTATGATTTTAAAATTGATTTTTTAAGAGCGTTTATAAATTTACTCAGCTATTTTTTAATAGCACAAACGACTTAAAAGTTTTATTGTAGAGAGACCCCCTCAACAATTGAATCCAGCTTATATACTGCCAGAAACTCCTTATCTGATTGGTAGGTTTAAACAATCAAAATTTCTTATTTACATATTTACCAACACAATATTAAAAATAAATAATAATGACTTATTTAATATTTAATATTTTATCAAATTCTTTTAAAACAATATTTATCATTTATTCAAATCTATTAAACATTCTTTTGAAATATTATTTCTCACTTAATTTAAATCTTAACTTTTTATAAGATCATTTAAAATAAACTAAATCTTTTTTAAATACGTTATATTTTTAAGACAATATTTTTAAAATCAAATTTAATATTTTACATTAATATCTTTATTTTTTATCTCGTGATAACTCACGTATTATTTATAAATTTTATAACATGATTTTTTAAAATAATTATGCAACTTTATTAGACAACTTCCACGCATGTGTGTATAACATCTGTTCTCTATAACACAAGAACGCTTGTCTAAAAATAAACTTAACAATTGCTTTTTAAAATAAATATTTTTAAATATTTAAGATATTATAATAGATTTTAAAATAATTATTTGATATGATTAAAATCAAATATTAATCTCAATTTAAATATTTATAATTTAAAATATTTTTTTATTCACTTTTAACATATATTTTAAATCAAATAAATATCTTGTCTAATTTTAACTTGTCTTTTAAATACTTTAGCTTTAAACTTTTGTTATTAAATTTATTAATGCAGTATTACATCATAATCATCATCATTTTTAAATATCTTCTCAATACCAACACAATTCACATATCAAATACTCATAGATTGCTTTAATTAAACTTATGGTAACATTACCACAAGCAAAGTCACCATCACACTTTTAAAATACTCCTTAAATTTAAAATTTTCTATTAGATTAGCACAAAACTTAAATGGTGACCCATATA